>JAOYMR010000023.1:5624518-5634650 GCA_025802075.1 Tenebrosternarchus preto
AAAACACATAGATGTTGTGTTTAAGAGCGTCAGCTGAAGAACATGATTGTAGTTTAATGGTGTGCATTGTTCAAAATAAAAGAAAATAAGTAGAGATACTTATATAGATATAGATATATAAGTATATATATATATATATAAGTATATATATATATGTAATGTTCCCCAGTCCACTATCTCCCTAAAATGGAAAATGGTTAGAGATGTACTACCAGCTCCATCAGTTTAATTGTTCATTATATGAAGACTATAATTATTTCCTCAATTTAATCAAATAGTAACACTCAAGCAGTAAAACAAGTGGCTTGATTTTGTGACATTTTAAGTCATACCTCAGTCATTGAGATACAGGCATTGTCAGACTGTAGCAAAATGAAACCTTGCTGTAACAACATCCCCGTAACAAACCTTCGTATCTGCAGTCCTCCTGGGCTCCTGAGGGGTGTTCAGCATTGCAGAGGCACCCTGGGATTTGTGGTCAAACACTAACTGTTCAGTGCACTGTCTACCTCAGGGATTCTGCAGAATTCGACTGACAACAGCATTTCCGTTTCTTCCTGTGACTGAACCAGCCTGCCCAGCGCCTCTCACTGGTATACAGGTGCACTGGAAATGCTCCTCTGTACTGCACTTGAAAACTGTAATTTAACAAAGATGGAGGAGACTTGTTGTGCAATCTCAGACAGATAGTGTTAAAAAGTGAAATTACTGCAAAGACGTGAAAGGAAATGATTTCATATTAAACTCTTTAGAAATAATATTAAATATATTTAATAAAGGTCCAAGCCTTTTAGTTTGGTCCTGCTAGATACACACACACGTGCATATATATTCAGTATATATATATATATATATATATATATAGTCTACTGTACATTTTCGTTTTGTTAGAAAAAGTGGATAATCTGTCTAGCAAAAACATTAAGAAAATGAAAACTGTCTTTTTTAGACTTCTTGTCATAAGCTTGTGACTGTCAAGGTCCTGCCAGCACCCTGCCAACCACTGTGCAACCATCCCCATCTGAGCCCTCTTTCAGATTCACTTTTGCCTGCTGATATTTCCATCTTTGCTGCCATCAGTTAACGAGACCCAGACTGTGACGCTGCACCTGTGGAGCACTGCAGAATCAATCTGGAGGACTTACTGCCGCAGGGATCTTCAGCACCATGGACAGAGATTCACTTATCAGCTCTGAGTCTCACACAGATCGTGGGCTCTGTCTGTCACTGTCGACCTTATGATCGGGTAGTGCAGGGCTTTAGATGGATTCTTGATTGTCTGTTAAAAATGGAAATGGATCCCCGAGGCGTAGGGACACAGGGAGAACTGAAGACACCACAGACTGACAAAGTCTAAATAATGTTACAAATTACACAGAAGCAGTAAAGTATACTATGATATTACTGTACATTTGCTCCAACAGAAAGGATATAGACAGGTATAGACAGCACTGAATGTGGCAATGAATGTCAATACTTAAAGCACAAAGTCAAAAACTAATAAGATATTGAGAACATTTAACATGTCCTTTTAAAAACGGTAACTTGGCAAGCCATGTTCACCTCTTGCCCAAAAACGCCACTGTCATCCAAGAAAGTCAGACAAGAAGACAGTTATGACGAGTAAGGGTGGGTGAGCCAGATAATCCAAACCATTTGCCTCCAATCACAATTCAGCGGCGTTTTTGTCAGAGCCTTGGCAGTTGTGCTTGGGTCTTGTCAGTCGCATTAGTCTGCCTGTCACAGCAATCACTTTGCTATTTGGTCAGCCCTCTCTATCAGCACCTCATTACCAACAGCCCGGGGTCTGTGCAGCTTCGCCGGCTTTTTGGGTGTGCAGTGGAAGAATGCAGAGGTGCATTGTGGTCTCTGACTGGCCCTTTGCTGAAAGCCCAAGTCTCTCTAATGAAGGAGTCGCTGGGGCGTAATGAGAAGGGCTGGGTGAGCTACTGCTCCTGCCAGCAGACTCCACATCACTTGGTAATTTTGGAAAAAAAAAATCCTTGTTTTTGTTTGTCTCTGCCACCTGTAAGCTGCAAGCATGAGACACACAGGTAGACCTCAGGGGTCCTGGTGCACATCACAACTTCCTTGCCACTTATTAAACTGCAGGAATTTTGTGCCAACATCTCATTGGGTGCAAAGAAAATACATAACGCCTAAGAATAGATACAGGGTTCACTTCCAACTTTGATGCAAATCAGGCCATACTAATTAGCAACAACACAATCTCTGAATTCATCGAGTCCTGCCGAGATAGGAAACGGCAGGTACTGTACGCGGGAGCTAGGACATTTGCATTTCTGAGAGAGAAAAATAAGATGAACAGACAGGTTGGTCTTGTTTAGTCTGAAGGTTTGAAAGAGGGACAGTATGGCCCTAACAAATATAAAAGCAAAATATTATGTGCATCTAATGTGTAGTCTTTTAACAAAAGACAAAAAATGAAAAAACTGAAATTAATTGTATATTCTTACCCCACATGAGACGATGTTTCTGAGGAGCCCAATGTAATTTTGTGGGCAAAGAGCAAGCTACTTTTCCTCTTGGGTTAGAGACTGTCGAAATGCATTACCTAAAGAGTGAATCCTCCTCATTTCACTGGCATGGTTTTGTTCTCCTATCTGCAGTGCTTCACCATTTTTAGACCACACAGCACTCCATCAATTCCCTATGACAGGGAAAAAGAACAGGCACAATAGCTAGAAGCTTTTAGATTTATTGGAAGTCTGTGCAAAATTCATTGTCATTTTCATTTCCCCCACAGCAGCCATTAAGGCATCGGTTACCAAGAGTGCATCTTCAACATACGTGCGTTACTTGTCATGGATGTTTGATGAGTGACAAAATTCCTCTGAGAATTGTTACTTCCCTTTTTTTTTTTTTTTACTGGAAGGCAGGACATCAACTTGTAAATACAACGACTACGATTATTTAGGGTCTAATAAAATACTTTAACCGATGGCTCAGTAACATAAGAGCATTTTTTTGTGTTACACATTTTCAAAAAAAACCACCAGAGCACATACAGAGGAACCATTTTATCTTCTATATGGAAATGACAACAGGTTTTCAGAACCTCGAGTTCCTACTAGTCTTACAAACAGAGACTGTAATAAGTCCCTAAGATGTCTTTATCCAGTCTGGAGGGTCTCACACAGCTAAACCTCAGTCTGAGACGGCTACAGCCAAAGCACAAATGGAGCTCTTTGGTATCAGGAGAGATCCTGCATACCTTATTAGTGTATCCAACGAGTTGGCTGTGAATCGATTACTCACCCTTCTTCCAGTTCCCTGAGACCTACATTATCACTCAAAGGGTGTTTTCTATCTTACACACACACTTTGGAAGCTGCCCCCAAGAGCTACGGCTCGCTCTGTTCCCTTAAGCTCTTCAAGAATCACGAGAGCACGGACTGGAAAATGCCCAGTGTCTGAAGTACAGTTCATAATCCCTATGTACATTCACCGTCAAGTCATATGTATTTTTAGAGGCTTTACTATGGGGGGCTGCGTTACTACAGCTGATGACACCACCAAAGCCCAAAGCCTCAGTCTCTGGTGTCATTCCTATGTGGGTCTTCTGACAAACAGTAGAAAGTCAGATAAGCTTAAATCTACAGGCTCCTTACCTCCATGCCATTGCGTTTCTCTTTTCTGTTCAGTGATGGATTGGTTTGCAGGTGAAGTCCATTGTTTGCAGTGCCACTACTCAGAGCTCGTCATAGACGACCTCTGACACTGTGTCACTTATTAATGAGTGAGATTAAATATAAAAATATACGAAAAACCTTTTTGATATACAAAAAAAAGGAAATGAATCTTTGAACGATTGGTTTCTGCAATATGACTGGCTTAACTGGTAATAATTATTATGATGTAGCCTATAGCATCATGAATGATTATCAAGCTTAGCATTTCTGTGACCATGCAGTAGGCCACACGTCTGAGTAGGACCGAGTTTAGGAGTGGCTGAGTTTAGCACAGGACTGGATGTCCAGCCGTCACCATGGGCTGCTGTGTTCGTGTGGAACCTTTATCTCCTTCCCCTGACTGTCCCGCTCATGTACAGTGCGAGGCGACCAGCTCTGGAGCTGCATGACATTTGCACACATAAAACCAGTTCTGAGGTTTGTACATGTAGTTATTTTACAGTGAAAATCAGATGGGGACAAATATCATTACACATATTTCACATTTGTCGTTTCTAAACTTGAAAGACCTTCACTTAGTTTAGCGAGAAAGCCCTCTGCTGCTGTAGATCACCTGGTAGAGAAGGTGCAGCCAGGTGCTACAAAACCAGCAACTGGGGTTCAGTTACAAAGAAGTACAACATACTGTGGCACTGATAAAACATGTAAGTCACTCTGAATCCGTCTGCCAGATGTTGTAAATGTAATGAGTGTGAATGAGTTTTTAATAATATTACCAACTCTAGCATCTCTGTCCTGAGCATGTACAGATTAATACAGAGGTAGAAATAAACATATTAGGCAAGAAATCTAAGAATCAGCTTCCAACTGTATCTGTACTGTTGTAGAGTACTGGCCGTCTTTAGCACATTTATGCGTTTGCTGGCCTGTAACTCATTATTACACTGGCGATTGTTCGCTGTAATGGCCATAAATTTGGGAGAGCAGTCAGTAAAACAATGTCTATGAAATCCCTGCTTGGTAAATCTGTCAAGTGAATTCTGGATCCCAACAGTTTGCTGGGATAGGACATGCAAGGCTTCCCCGGCTTTAACAGCAAACGTAAAACTGTCTATATATATGTAAATTATTTATATATGTAAATCTGCAGAGCACTAGAAAGTGAGAAAAGTAAGGACATGCAATATAATGTAAACATCTGTAATATAATGTAAACATCTGTAAACAATTGTTTAATGGTGAGAGACAAATATACATGTTTATGTTTATGTTTACCTTTATGATGTTTACAGATACAAGAAAAAAATACAACTACTTTGTCTTTGTTGTCCTACACCTGAAACTTCATTCAGTTCTTATTGAGTTTCAGTAAAGGTGACATTGAAATCCAATGAGCAAATGCCCTTATCTAGAAAGAGTCCTTCTCAGTCACACAACACTGAATTAACTGTCAAAATAATGCCAGCATGGACTAGCAATGTGCTCTCTTCCTGAGCAGACTCATTAATTAGCTTACAGGGTGATATAATTTGTAATTATGAAGGGGCATTGCTTTTCTATCATTGCAGAAGGCTGCAGTGATAACATATATTTGGACTATATTCCTGGCACATACTCTACCCTTACTATTCAACTTTTACAATACTTGTATACCAAGTTAAATAAAATACCAGTAAAATACCAGATAATTTGATCTAATAATATCTAGCATTGAGAAAGAGGTGGTGTTATTTTGCAAATTTCTGTAAACCACAGTGAACTACATTTCCTTTATGATGTAAGTTTTGCCATGTAAATAGTTTTTAAGAAATTCATTTGATATGAAATTAAATAAGTTTACAATTTCAAGCTTGCCCATTGCTAAAATGTTGAAAAATGGATAGCATTCAGAATTGTTGAACCATGTTAAAAATGTTAAATATATTGTAGGTAACAATGAAAGAAATGTAGATAATAGCTACCACCTGAAGCACATCCAAACAATGCTTATCTTTTTAATATAAACAAAAATTCAGTGATTTTTCAAGAGTGATTTTTTTTTTCAAGAATGTACCTGAATTGATATGTTTGTCACAGGCTTTATATTGTCACAAGATTTAGCCTGCAAAATGTTTTTTTTTTTTTTTCCAATACTGAGCTATACCTTTTGGATATCCATATTTTTGAGACCACAAAATAACTCTCTTCTGCTAGTGTCATCTCATTAACCTTAGAGGAGTTCAGTTTTCCACAGACCTGGCTGTGTAGACCATCGGTCTGTAGGAAAGCAAAACGTGTGGCACAGGCCTGCTCTGTTTGGACCATGACTGAAGCAGCCTAAACACACATTATAGTCCTCATTCAGAGTGCACTCACCTATGAAAACAATGTGTCAGTTCACTGATTGCCTCAATAACCATGACCTTCAACTAAAAGAGCATGGAACTCTCCAAATGATGAGGAAACATCTCACTCTACATAATCACGGCCTGTCTGGTCAATGAGGTCAGGGAGAATGACAGAGAAAAATAAATAAATTAAAAAAGTTAACAAAAGATGATGGGAAGTAAAGCCATAAAGTAGCAAATTAATGTTTCATAACTTTACGCAACTCTTAGACCCCAAATGTATGGGGGATAGATCTTCTACAACAAGGAGACCTTAGAGGATGTGTTTTGTTAAGGACTGGGATAAGGATTAGAATCGTTTTTAGCCCACATCTTATTAAATGTGTGGTTTCCTATCATTTATACCTTTTGACAGCTTCAGATTCTCACTGGCATGCACTGAAGTTCACTAATATCATCTTTGAATTAATTAATATTATTGGTATTTGCAATGGTACATACCAACATTTCTGAAAAGAAACTGACAAAAAGCTGTTTAGTGCTTCTGTTCTTTTTAAAATTCAATGTGACCATGTTTTTTTTTTACCAAAGGAGTTTTTTTTTTTTTAATTCCTAAGCAATCACCCTATTGGACTGAGCAATTAGTTTCTCAGTGAGGTTGTGTGAGGAAGCAAGACTTTTAATAATGTACGGGTGGAAAAATTCCAGAGCATTCCTCGAACAAAATGCGCTTCAGGTTCAGCCGAACGTTCTGGGTAGGAGGTCACTGACATGTTGCAGACACACATTTCGCTCATTGTAAAGTCACAGTGGTGACCTTGGCTAACATGATGTATAATTACATGTTCACAGACATTCTCATTTTTATTTTCTGAAATCGTACTGGTGATCTTTAACAAAACTACATCTATAGTTAAATGAATATTCTTTAGCAGAGTTAACTGGACATAACGCCTCTATAATCTTCACTTTATTCACGCCTGTATAAACTGACGCTCTGAGAAAAACAGTTTATTCCTAGCTATGAAAATTGCCAATGTTTCCCTTAATCTTATAATGGGGCTCTAATATATAATACAGCACTAAAGACAATATATAATAATTTTAAAAGCTATATTTCGGTGACCCCTCCATAACACCAACCCAAACACTTTTTCATAAAGCCATAACAAATATTTCCAAACATTTTCGCTTTTTCTTTCAGTTTAGAGAGACGTTGGGGCTAAAATATTGGAAAATTGTAATATTAACCCGTTTCCATTTTATGATAATACGTTTTTCAGGAATATTTAAGAGCACCTGTCCTTTGGTTTGTCATCGTTCACATATTAACACTAATAGTCAAGTGATGGCACTTTCCTCTTGGTCTGTAATGTGCTCTTTTTGTACAAGTCCTGGCACCACCACCACCCACTGATTACCCACACCTGCAGGTCATAATGGCCTCATTAGTGCCCATGCACTTGTTTGCCATTTTGCAAAGCCTTGTTGGCGTTTATACATATTCCTGCCATGGTTTTTCCTGTCTTTCCCCCCCCCCATTTTAATGTTCGCTGATCACGCCCCACATACTGTATGTATTTCGCTGCCTAATGCTTCCTTAAGCCAGTGAGAGGGCAGTGGTTAAAAAAAGGGAGCCCCCTGGAAGACAAATGGTGAGCTGAAGACTCGCCCATTGATCCAGAGAATTGGTTATTCTGCTGGGGTGAACCCACTGAAGGGACTCTGAGCACACCCTTCCAATGACTTTCAGGTGAAATGTTGCATGTTGTTTACACTCAGTGCTCCCCTACCTAAAAACCACATGCGTTTGCTTTCTGTCCTTTTAAATGAATAAATCACATCATGATTGCTAGATATTCTTACTGAACCTGATTCTAATACGAGATCCTTGGTCGTGTCATTTTAGTTTCCCTTACCACCCAGTTTATCTGGATCTCCTAACTTGAGCCACTCAAAAACCACACTTAGGTTAAAGTTCTCCGCTGATGGACAGTTATTATTTGGGTAGTGGGCCATTTCTCACATAGGTGTGACAGTAACATTGTACACGTACTGGAGAATAACAGCATCGCTGCAGATTTTAGACATCAGTGTCACTAGCAGGGTGAGAGTGACACTCGCTAGTTTCTTAAAATATATCTGGAGCAAAAGAAGCCCTGTGGTCAGGAACTGACCAGCGGGAGGGTGGGTGGATGACTAAGGCAGATTGTTCATGGCACCTACAAGGTGTATTTTAGAAATAAATGTTTATAATAATGTGGGTGGTGAGTATAGATGGAGCCGTGTCTATATCATTCCTTCGCCAAAGGCCACTTGCATAAGGTATCTAACACAATGCTGTTCAGATTTATTGGTCTGTATCAGATATCCTTCGGTTTGTTTTGATTTGGATGGGTCTCTCTTGACAATTACAAATGATGGGATTTGAATTTCATTATGAGCATAGCCATTGGCAAACACAACATCATTAACTGGTGGAGGACAAAGCCAATGGATGATGTCATAGCCAATCACGTGATCTTATTCCTTGTCTCTCATTCAGGGTTTCTCCATCTAACGCAAGACAACACTTGCTGCAAAGATAGAAACACTAAATTTAATTGAAAACCCATTTATACTCACACCTTCCGAATTCTCATACTAAAATATTCACTGTGTGAATACAGACATTATGCTTCAGATGCATATAAATCGCTTTCTTTCTCTCTTCAAATGTAAACGGAAAATCGAATCCCAGAGGCCTGTGGGTGTGTCTGTTATGGTGACAGATATGGAACTAAATCCTGCTCCGAAATCCAACTTAATTCCACAGTATAATGAAGACTCTGCAAAGGGCTCCTTCCTCACAAATGCTCTGCACTGTTCTGTTAATCTCTTAATGCACATTAAACAGCTTCCTAGCAAAGCCTGCCACTCTCGACATGCTGTCTGAATGAATATTAAACTTCCGGAGAACCTGTTGATGATTTTAACAAATGGGTCCACAAATGAGTTTGCAAATGATCGAGAGGAATCTTTCAAGATCGTTTGAGCAGAAAGTGTGATCTTGAGAAGGTGTGATCAATCACAAAGACATGATCATTTGAGCAGAAAGTATAACAAAAAAGACAAAGACTGAAACTGCTATAAAAAAAAAAAGGAGCCATTCCAAGCCAGCACTTGAAAAAATATATTTGAAAACTAATACATACATTATAAATCCCACTTCAACAGCTTACCTTTATAAGGTTTCAGAATAAAGAAAGATTTAAAAAAAAGATTCTTGCATGAATGTGATTTAACACAATTGCAGAAGGTGGCATTAATGCCACTGAAAAAAGAAATTTTCAGCTTTTATCTGCGAATAGCCTGACCAATCAGAATAAGCATGAAAATGGTCAAATATTTAATAAAATGACCCATTACCTGTTATACAAAGCATTTTATGTATATATAAAATGTGTACCTCACTACAATTTTGAGTCTCTCCTCTCCTCTCCTCTCTCGTCTCTTGTGTAAAAGTATAAATAAATGATTTATGTTTTTTTTCCTATTCGACATTGTCTATCTTTATAACTGAAACAAATATAGTACAATATGTCATTCTTATTGTGTGACATTCACATTATTGACCAAAAAGCTAAGCAGGTTTACTAAAACAGCTGTCACTGGACATCTGTATATCTAATACCAGGCTTTTACTCTTGACATTACATTAACATTATTTTTTCTTTCTTTCAGGAAAATGTTGGACATGCTCTGCATTTGTAATTACATTTGCTACCCAAACTATGGGAAAATTGATGTTTCCTCATAGACTCTGTATTGCTTTATGTGATCTTTTGTGATAATTATCTAGAGAATAGATATTACCCTAATTTTTCACTGAGACGTAATGTATTGCACTGCTAATGCTGTAATTGAATATATCTGCAATATTTCATACACACCTTCTCAAAGTACACATTTCTAGCAAGAGTCAGTAGGTCCTGCAGGGGAAAACTGAAGTGGCCTTTTGTTCATTTATATTCAGCCACTTAAATATTCATTTCAATCAAGCAGTGCATAATTGAGATTTCCAGAGCTGTGATCCTGGGGTGAACCATGTTGTCTTGATTGCAGATTTTATTGGAGAAAGTGAGGGGGAGAGAGAGAGAGATAGAGAGAGGG
>JAOYMR010000023.1:5676642-5700491 GCA_025802075.1 Tenebrosternarchus preto
GAGGGAAAAGGTTGAGCCATATCGGAAACCACTGCTCTCCTTATCTTGTTTTTGAAAACATTAGCTGGACGAAGGAAACAAACGTATTTTCTTAGTTAACGTGCACTGCATTCTGCTGAGGGTTTGGCGGCAGACTGACAATACATTTTATATCCGTGCCAAAACCTGACATTAAGAACGTCTTAGTCAGTGAGCTACAATAACGCCGTGCTAATATTATATTGAGCCATAAGCAAAGATTTAAGTAAAGATACTTGGGTCAGTCTGTAAGTGGGTTAGGTCAAATGGAAACTGTCAGCCACAAGCCACAGGGTTATAATGGGCCGGCGCTAAAGCGCTAAAGTGCTAAGCGCATGCAGGAAAGTTGGCAACAACACGCACTCCATCTGTGAGTCACTGCCTTTGGTTTAAATGCATCTCTCTGGTCCCATTCTCACTGTCCTTCAGAGGACTTTCCTAAATTATAACATAGGTAACCATCTTATGGTTTCCACTCTGTAGTCTTTATGTCAGCTGTAGGGAGCTTCATCAACACAAATACTTTTGCGCATTATACAGACTTTCCGTGAAAGACACTCAACACAGTGGAATTTTCCATCACAAGACCACAAGCTCAATAGGTCTAAGCTTCAGTTACATTTTGTATTTTATCTGAGAATGCACTGACGGGACAAAAGTACTTCACTGTCATGCATTATTAACTATGTTTAAACACCAGTTAAATTACAAGCATTTTAAAACCCCATTTTACAAAAATGTATTTGTCAATTTAGTGCAAACCCATTTGCTTACCATTTTATGGCATTCAAAATATATGGTAATTTATGTAAGTATTATAATGAGTTCATCATATATTAGGCACTGCATATTAATAATGCCATGAAGTATATCTAAAATGATACTGCCCACTGTACACGTCTGAATACATTTTGCATTAGGATTTACATTTAAATGGAATAGCCTACTCATTTTTACATTTCATAGCTGCCAATTCTAAATGCTTTAACATTTATAAAATGTGGCAAAAATACGGATATTCAGTTTTTAAAGAAACGTTATCAAACTTTATAGAATAAATCGTATTAAAATGTAGTAGGATACACTTGTGTAGGAAACACCATCATATTCCTCAATATAAAGCGTGTGTGTACTTCAGTGATCCTACTCAGACTACTTTAACTTGCAAAATTGACTGGGAAAAGTTGAAAGAAAAGTTGGCTGTTTTTTTTTTGTTGTTGTTGTTTGTTTTGAAAAATACTTTTAAACACAAATCTACAGAAGAAATAGACTAATGTTATATCAGTGGATCCTCTATTGCATTTTAATAGTCATATATGAATGCCGTATAGATATGCCTTGATTACATTTCAAGATAAATTGTATTCAATTCTGACATGAATTGAACATTTCATTTTAACGCAAAATATAGGGGTTTTTTTTCCAGTAAAGAGGTGAAAGCAATATAATATGATTTTACATGAAGAGGAATTTGTGCCAAAGTGAAATACAGTATATACAACATTACTTTTCAACTGTTGCTAGGCAGAATAGGTGCCAGAATAAAAAGAGGAGCCTCCATCTTATTTTTTCATGTTGTTTGACCCCTTTACTGGAAAACAGTAAAGTATAGTACATCAGGATTTGCATAAAAAAAAGTAATCCATGAATACAATCCACCATGAAATGTTATTGAGGCACAACTATACTGCTTTCACCTTAATGCCTCACATTACAATGAACTACAATTACAATGAATTACAATGAACACAATGGGAGGCAGTGCACACGAGATTGTTTATCTAGTGACATGTCAAAAACATTCCAAAATTAAACGATTCGTTGGATATAGGAATCTCTTCTCAGATAAAATCATCTCTCCACAGATAAAATGTGTGAATTTGTATATAATTGATAAAATGCTCAATTTGCATCAAAACCAAATGCAACACATCTTGAAATGCAATCAACTCACAACTCACAAATTGCAGCCTGCTTCCAAGTTTGGTTTGTGACTGATGACAGGGGGTCTGTAAAGACCACAATATACTACAGATCACCAAGATGTCTTGGTATGTTCAAGATGGAATGACGTGACTCTTCTCTGTTTTGTCTTGCAGAAAGTTAGAGCGAACTGTGTGGCATTGTGTGTTTTCCCCCAGTGTTGTGACTGTTTCACATCAACTCCTCACCATACTGACCTAAAATTCACGAAGGGTAAAATTCAGTCATGAGTCATTCAAAAGGTCATGACCAAATCAATTGTTGACGTTATTGTCAATAAAGCAGGCTCCACTTGATACTAAAATGGGTTCATGATGTTTTTTTCTACCAATAACTAACAGTTATAAACCATTCGCTCAATAAAGACATGGTCCTTCAAAACATCTCATCTCATGCCATCACCCTGGTGATTGTGTCCAATTCAACACAATCATTCCACAGTAAATTGACGGACGACGACGACCAGCAAGTACAGACAAAATAATC
This sequence comes from Tenebrosternarchus preto, assembly GCA_025802075.1. NCBI lineage: Eukaryota > Metazoa > Chordata > Actinopteri > Gymnotiformes > Apteronotidae > Tenebrosternarchus > Tenebrosternarchus preto. Next base: position 5,679,130 of record JAOYMR010000023.1, read on the forward strand.
CTAAACACAGACGTTTAATCCCCCTTCATCGTACGGACACAACCATTCTGTTCCAACGACTCACGGACAAAAAACGGAGCAGATTTTCTGTCTCCGTTCACAACGTAAATTTTTGACTTCGTGTAAGAAGACCATTTTCCGATAACTTCGATTCTGTCGGTTTCCATCTAGCAATGTTTTGTCATATATGAAAGGAAAACACGACTGTCTCGCCTGACACAGCTCGTCTGCTTTACATTTTACTGTACGACAGTATGAACCAAGTTACCAAATACTAGAAAGTAGACCGGGTAGGTCTGAACGTAAACATACTAACCGAAAATGTATTTCTAAGATTTTCTTTGCAAGCTATCCACCTAAATATCTAGAGGAGACAGAAGTCAACTAACCCTAGTTAGAATACAGAGCAATGTTGGATCAAGTAACGCAAGACAGCGATATCAGTTTAGTTAAATCAACAGCACTTGAAGAAAGGTATATGACCAGTACTCGTTAGTATTAGATTGCCAGATCATCTGTTAGTTAGGTTTACTCACTTTCAACTGGTTGTCACCGAACATTTCTTCAGCAACTTTACATGCGATTAAGGAATTGGGTAATTCCTTAAACTGCACATCAACCGTGTCTTCGTCGCGATCGGTTTCGACTCGCTGCATAGTGGAAACGGTGCGGCTTAATACTGCAAGGACCGTCGTGGAAATAAATTTAAAATAGCCGATAGCGCTCCGGCTGGATAACCTAGCTGTTAGCTAGCTAACGCTAGCTGTGTTTCTTGTGGGGTTTTAGCTAAAGAAGCGTTGTCAGGAAGCTAGCAAGTTAGCTAGAAAACCTCAGACTGGCCCCTGCGTATTTAAACACATAAAATCTAACACGAGCCACATATGTTTATGTGAATATGCGGTTAAATAATAGGTAATATTTATTGCAATACTATTGCAATACCCCACGTTGACATTATTCATCCATGAAAGTAATTACATCAAAGAAATGGCCTGCGTTGACCGTGAAGGTAGCAACAGTTGGGCAGAGGAGGTACGTGTCAAAATTAAAGCCCCAAGATGAACGCATGTATGTTGGCCTTCAATAACGGCGAACTCACACCAAACATTTCATGAAGACTCGCAGACATTTCACGAAGATATCTACCATAACGTATGTTAAACGCCTGGGTTTCTTGATTTTATATCTCGATGGTGACATTACACGTCATTATGGCGACCGAACCACAGCAAATATAAAGCGATTTTAAAGGGTTGAAAATGTGGAGCCAAATCGAAAAATACTGATGAACGAATGCCGGAAGTTTTCAGTGCACCTACATTTTGAAAAGGGCACGTGGTGGCGATATCAGAATCATCATCTCGCACATACAAGCAGTCCGTCTTTGGTTTTACACAGCGCCCATCATAAACATCCATTCCTAAACATTCCAAGCAATGCAACAGACAACACCTGCTGTAAGGTTACAGTGGATCCTTTTGTGGGAGTTTAGTGGCTGTTAATAAACGCACATGTAGCACATCTAAGGTGATTCGGTAATCCAGTTATCTGTTCATATATCCCACTTTTGAGTATGGCTTTGATGTTTTTGGCTGGTCTGTAAATTAGTGGAAGAGGCTTAAAAAGGGACGAGTGTTCTGAAGTGATTAAGTATATTGGCTATTTTATTTTTAGGGTGATGTAACTATGGTGATTATTTCCAGTGGTAAGGAATTTAATGCTAAGGGACACTACATATCTGTATTTCCAGCTGCTATAGCAGCAACGCCGTTAGGAACATCAAAGAAAAACAACTGGTCCACACTCTCGAAACTTTAGAACCAGGGTGAGGTTTTGGGTTAATGGCGTGAAGCACATTTTCTATTCCTACTTCCCAGTCTTGCTGCTGAACAAACCAGATTCAGGTAGTTTCTGAAGGTCACATTTGGTGCAGAATGACTTGTGCAGCTCGTGACATCTCTACCGGCTCGTCCAAGCAGATTTGTAAATGCGTAAATTTATACATCAAGCCCGTCTTTAATGTAATAATCGTATAGCACTCCTTTCTTTGAAAACTGAAGTAGTTGCACTTTTCAAGTACAAACGAGAGCTGGTGTTCCTCCGTGAACATGAACTGATGCTCTGCATCCTTGCAACGGGTTACTTAAGTCAGGAAGCACCAATATTGAATTTTTGGGGCTGATCTAGTCTTTATGTTACCTTGATGTCTCAGTCATCAACATCAGTGATTTATCTTAATGATTAAGCATGACAATAAAAATACATTAAATCTGATTATTCTATCAATTTTTCCAGACAATAGCACATAAACATAAACTAACCTCTGACTATCAAATGTATGTAGTAATACCAACAGACTTGTACTGAAATTATATAACAAACACATGAATTAAACACAAGGTTAAATCTTTGGATTAAAATGATCTACTGTAATTATCCAGATTAGCCAGAATCCCAGCATTGAACTGATGACATATCTTGCAAGGAAATACCTATAAAAAAAATAAACCACAATTGCATACGTTGTGTCTCAAATTAAATGTAATGTCAACTGGCAACAAAAGTCAAAACATTGAAATGATCATGGTAATTTATTTTAATAATCAATGTTGCATTTATGTACAAAGCAAGCAACATTATCCTATGCCAGAAGAAGAATCCCAACTGCAGCGTGTAATCAAAATCATGGCTACTACACTAAGAACATGGTACTTGGGCCTGTACAAAAGGATAAAAAAGTACACTGCCTCTCGGGCTTTGAGTGCCACTCCTTGCGTAGTTTTCTAATCAGACAAATTTCAAAGTGAAGGTGTACCATTTTACTTTTTTCTGTAACAGAAGGGCCTAATATTGGAAATCAATTCAGTAGAAAATAAAAATTCACAAATTTCGACTGTTTGCTACTGCAGATGCATAACTTTCGCTAAAACGGATCAACCACCATTTTTTTTTACCTCTCTAACCAATCTCAGCTGTTATAACTCAAGATTTAAATCCGATTCATTGCTAAGCATCTGCAGCCCATCCACCGAGAGCACATTTGTACTAATTTGTACCAGAATGGGAGGTCTTAAGTGATGCACGCTTCATTCTCAGCACTAAAGTGCACTCAGATTCTACTATGAGAACTACTCGTTCAATTACTATAAACTTTCCAATTCAATCACTTATGTGGTGACTGGCATATTTATTCGTTTTCCTGTGGGATTGCAGGTACTAGGATAAATCAAAAGCTTAGAGAGACCAGCACACGCGTCTTATGGTGGTTGACGTGTCGGCTGAGGCCAGTTTTGAAGTGAATAATTCGACTCAAAGTTCTAAATGACTGAACGCGAGAATCTCTGCACAAGCTATCAAAACGGTAGCGAAAAGAACAAAGATGGCAAAATAAGAATGAACAAAATGCTGCACAAAAAGATCTAAGCTACACATCAAACAGTATAGTGTGAAGTAGTTTTCTCTGTAAATATTATGCATTCTTATCTTTTAAACACCCCCTTTCCTAAAATGTTGATGAGTGACTCCACACCTATTATAAACAAAAGCACCCCACCACGAACCTCTACTGGGCAAAAGCACATACATTTTCAGTCATTTCAAATTACAAGATAAAACGGTACTGTACACCTCAAGATCTAAAACCAACAATGTGCCCTTTTAAAATTCTGTCAGATCTAAAAACCAACCTGAATAAGGACTTCAAAAGGCCTGGACAAATGTAGGTCCAATCGTATTTAAGAGTTTCCAACCAGGTCAAAGTCACTAACCTCCAGCACATGAAATACTGGCCAAGCATGTTTAAAAGCCAGTTGTTGGTCAGATCTTGTAACTGCAGACTAAGGAAAATATCATTCATGAAGTATAGCACAATTTTAATCCTCAGATTTTAATTTCTAAAAATTATTTATTTCCCCAAAAAAACAACAAAAAAGTTAACAAATAATTGAGCGTACTTAATAAATGCAGTTTAATGAGATGATCCGTGTTTATAGATGGGCTAAAATTCTTACCGTTAACCTAAACAAAGATCAGCTTGAAATAAGTTGCTTCTTTTAACTTTCAAGACTCCATTCTGAAAGCCAAACAATACTTCATTTTGAATCTGACCAAGCAGTACTTTGGCTTCACTGGATGAAGAAGCCCCTTAACCCACCTGAAGACACACAAAATTGTCTACTACATTAAATCTTGAGGCAAGAGGAATCCTGCCTCCTATGAAGGTGTCATCAAGAGTAAAAATGAAAATGTCAAGATGGCTGAAATATTCACTGGAACGGGTCCTGCCTCAAGGATGCAAGGGCCGTTTGGATCCAGACCAACTTCATCTTCTCATTGATCCAGGAATTATGATTTCCATTAGGGTTAAGTAGAGATGCCGTGGATGAAGCACCAATAGATTACTGCAAAGGGAATGGGAGAAAGCATATTCAAGCAGTTATTTGTCTCACTTCATCTTGGAATTAAAAATACAATTCTCTCTCATATTTGTACAAAAGTTTCAAGAGGCTTTTGAATTTAAAACAACTGAACGTATGGACCCTCAGAAAATCCAAGGCAACAAACAGTTTCTTACCATGTCCAAAAGATAACCGATTCCATTACACATGAAAAGAATATTGCAGAACACAAAATATCTTAAATTCTACAGAATACAGACGTACATAGGCCAGCCGTAGTGAAATCATTTAACTTCTAGAATGTAGAAGAACGTACATTTCTTAGTCGTGGGGTACTATGTAGAAAACCAGTACCAAACTAGTACCAAAATGCTAGTCCATCTTTGCGCAAGAATTCTTACCCGTGTTCCATCATCTTCATCATCAGACACATGAGGCCTTGCGATGCTCATCTCCTCCTTGCTTTCTGCTATCTGCTTACACTTCTAAAATCAGATCAACAACATCAGTTACAGACTGACCGAAGAACAGATCTGATTTGCTGTTATAACCTTAGTTACATTAGTGGATATAAGAATCCCAAAGTTGCAATTCAATTCACTCATCACCCAACTGTGGCAGACATCCAATACAGCAAACAAATTGCTCTTACCTCTGTCAACTCTTTGATGCTAATGCTGTTAGCCTGCTGTGCCACTTTCCTTTTCACTTCTTCAATGTTAGCCAGATTAGGAGTTGGTGCCGGAGGTGGTTTATTGGTAATGGTGGGCAACGGAGGCATAGGGGGCATAGCTGCCAAAGCTCCCATGTTAGACAGGGCTGCAGTCATAGTGGCTGCTGTCATGCTAGCCATAGCAGCGTTCATAGGCATGTTTGGCATTCCGGGCATGCCAGGTATACCCATTGGCAGGTTCATGGGCAAGTTGGGAACTGGCAGGGGCAGAGGTAAAGACAGTGGAGCTGGAGTAGGGGTTGGCAAAGGCAACTGAAGAATAGCCTTGGGTCTAAGGCTCTCTGGAATGGGCATTCCTGCTTTAGCGCACATTGCTGCTGCATTAGCCTTAGCGATTTCTAATAGCTGATCTTTGTCTGTGAAAAACAAAAGGGGATAATGCAGCTTAACATCAAGATCATGACGCTCGTTTCATCTGCTTGCATTCATTCACAAACAGAAACGTGCATTTACCTAGTTCGGTGAGACGTGGTGGCGTCTTGCTAGAGCTGCGACGAGTTCTTGACGTGGACCTTCTTTTACGGAGGATGAGAATGGGAGAATGACTCGGCTCACGCTTCCAGCGGTCACGTCTGTCAAAAGATCGACCTCGAAAAACGGGTCTCCTCCGCCGCGAAGTAGAGCGCGATCTTCTAGATCGTGATGGGCGGGCCCTTGACTTTGACCGGGATCGCGACCGCCTCTTCCTGGCTGGCGAACGGGATTTTGACCGTTTACCTTTATCTGAACTCTTTGATCTTTTCCTTCGAGCAGGAGACCGTGATTTAGACCGTCTTTTTCGAACTGGTGATCTAGACTTGGATCGTTTCCTTTTGGGGGTTTTAGACTTTGAGCGTTTTGCCCTATTGCGGGATTTAGACCGTGTTTTCCCCGTACGCGTGACTGATCTTGAGCGTGATCTCTTTCTACGAGCAGGTGATCTGGATTTTGACCGCTTCCTTAGACTGGGCAAGGGAGAACTAGATTTTCGCTTTCTTACTGGAGATTTAGATTTTTCCTTACCACCAACAGATTTTGATTTGGCCCGTGTCTCATGAGTGGATGAGACAGACCTGGATCGCTTCCTATGGACAGGTGACTTAGATTTTCTGTTGGGTTTTGTTCCCACTTCTTTTGTTGGACTTGGCGATGGTGATCTTGAATGATCAGACTGTTCATTATCATCTGATCCAGTACTTGTATGCTGAGGTAACGGTTCTGATGAAGACGACCTTGATCTTGGTGTTTTTTCCTTTTCTCTATTTTCCATAGGCTCCGTTTTGGCATCCTCTTTTGTTGATTCAAGATCTGATTGTGTTGAGTGTTCACTTGATGTTTTTTGTGGAGATTCAGAAGAGATTGGTTTCCACCCTTTTATGGGAGCTGTGTTGTCTTCCACAATGATGCTTGTCTGTGCTGGGGGTTCTGGTGACGCTTCTTTAGGACTACATTCAGAAATTTTAGAATGCTCAACTGAAGATTTTTGCTCTTTGGCAGGAGATAAAGACTTAGACCTGCTCTTAGCTGGAGACTGACTTCTCTCGGATGAAAGTCTTCCTCTTGAATTGGATTTAGATCTGGATGTGTCTCTCTGTGAAACTGACCTTGACCTCTTAGGTTTTTTTGCTCCTCTCCTTAGCTTGGGTGAAACAGACTTTGAAGGACGTGACTGAGATCTTGATTTTGAATGCTTACTGCGCTTAGGAGATCTTGATTCTGACCTTGCTCTACGTGGAGATTTTGACCTCCTCTGACGAACAGGGGATCTTGATTTGGTATGTCTGGAACGCAGAGGGGATGGAGATCTACTTCGCCTTCTTGGGGTTCTAGACCTTGACCTGTTTTTACGAATGGATCTTGATCTAGATCGCCTATTTCTTCTCAGTCGAGATCTAGATCGTCTGAGAATCACAATGGACCTTGAGCGGGTTCGTCTTATCCTCCTAACAGACCTTGAGCGAGACCGCCTTGTGCGGGACACTGGTGTCCTTTTTTGAGACCGTGATCGTGAGCGCCTGCCTCTCCGAGCAGATCTAGAACGTGATCTTGAGCCACGGTTCTTTCTGCGAGAAACTGATCGTCTTGACCTGGAGCGCGAACGGCGTACCCGTACTACAGATCTAGACCTTGTTCGCCGGCCACGCCGTGGAGACCTGGTTCTAGATCTTCTAGTCCTGTTACGTGACCTGGAGTCAGAGCGACGCCTTCTTTTTCCAGAATGGGACCTTGATTTACGTCTTGGTCCCCTGACAGATCTAGAACGAGATCTACGCTTTTCAGATGGAGACTTTGACAGTCGCTTTTTTGTACTACTCTTCTTCCTTGAGCTAGAAACAGACCTCTCACTTGATAATGACTTGTCTTTTTTCTGCACTGATACACCTGATTGCTTTGGAGTTCTGGAACGACTGTGGCTTGATTTAGTCCCTTTATTGCCAGAACGTGATCGTGATCTTGACCTAGAAAGAGACTGTTCTCCTGCATCTCTCTTTCCTCTCTTTTCCTTATTCGGTTCCTTCTGGCTGGCTTGTTCTTTGTGCACATTTTCTTGCTTGGGGATAATATCAGGGAGTTCTTGTTTTTTGTTAAAACTTCCACTTTTCCCAAAGTTCTCCAACTGTGTTTCATTTTCACCACGTTCCTCTTTATTTACATCTTGAGAATGTGCATCTTGAGGAGACTCGTCATTCTTCCATGATGGTATTACACGCTCCTCTTCAACAGGCTGAGACTGATTAGACACATCTACCTGTCTTTCATCTAGTTGCGATACATTTTCTTTATACCCGTCATTTGAGAGCACCAAAGGAGCCACAGGTGACTTCTTGTCCAAGTTGGGGGGATTTGTTTGCAGTGCTTGTGGAATTTTTGATTCAGATTCCGACTCGGTCCCGGTCTCGGATGTACTCACTGACTGAGAGCGTGAAGAATTTCTCTCTTGTTTCTCTCCTTCTTTTCGCTTCTTTTTCTTCTTCTTTTTCCCCCCATGATGCTTTGTTTTTCTGACTTTGGCATCATCGTGATCTTCTGCCAAAAAATTCAATTTCACATCAAGTCCACAAAATATTCAGTGAGTAACAGCATGAACCTGGTACATTAATCAAGAAACACCAATGACGAACACTTACCTGCAACAGAATTTTTTGTGGGTTTTTTATCCTCATCTTTGTCACCAGTCTCAAAGCCAGGAGGACCTTCTTTTTTCAAACTATATAAAATTATACAAACATTTTTTTTTCATAAGGCATTTCTTTTAAACAAAAATACTATGACAGAAATATGGTTTCATTTCAAACCCATAGGCAAAGCCCTACCACAGTTTTGTTTGAGTCTCTCCATCCGTTTCTACTCCAGATTCAGAGCTGCTCTCCTTTTCTCCGCCCTTCTTCTTCTTACGCTTCTTCTTGCTTTTGTGTTTTTTGTGTTTCTTGTTTTTCTTTCGTGGTGTTTCACTACCGTCTCTGAGAGCAATATCTTCACGCAGAGCAGTCTCGGATGGATCAATGCCTTCTGGAAGGGAATAGTTTTACTTCAAGGCTGATTTTAACCCATTACCAACATACGAACAGCTTAACACAATTTGCTAATGTTCAAAAGTAGCTTATTTTTATGGCATCAGAGGTTAGTGATTGTTTTTTAGCCTCAAGATGAATTTAGTTTACCGATGCCAAATAAGCATATTTCCAGTCAGATTTGACCAAATAGCTGTTACTTAAAGATGGAGCCTCAGTGAATTCCCATATAATTCTACACCAGTAACACATTGAGGCAGTGAACACCAGTGACATATTTTCAGATCATTTCATAAACCATAAAACATACCAACACTGGTAGTCTTGGCACATTCCATTTCTGCAACTCCACAGGAGACCTCTTGGAAAGTGGGTTTTCTTTCTTCAAACTGGCTGTGCAAAATTGAAGATGCTGATGTGACCCTTGCTGTTCACTGTATAATATATATATATTAGAACCAATCACAAGAACATGAGTTGAAGACATGTTAGAACAGGGTTCATCAGAACTGATATTTAAAAAAAGTTACTAGAATATAACAATACATTTATTTTATTGTATACACCTATATATCGTAAATTAAGTCTTATGTATACGACACACCTGCATAACATTTCACGGGCTTACCACACGCTCCGTTATACTCGGTATATAAACTATTACTTTTTATTCCGTTCAGGAAAAGAAAACGTTCACGTTTTCCCAAACTGGAATGACATAAGAAAATACAAGCTTTAACGCCACTGTTAACAATGAAAACAGGAATAATGGGGCAAAATGCTTGATAATATATATATATCGGTTAAATATCCGAGCAACTAGTTTAGCTAAGTATTTATTAGAAAACCAAAGAAGAGTTGTATTAGCTAACTAAGGCCACGGGATAGCGTAGCGGACACCATAAATAACAACTCCCGCCAAGGGTCTTTGCACCACGCTTTGCACTATCGAGTTGCAGGGAATGAATATTTCTTTCCTGGTTACACGCGAACTGTTACGAATGACTGCGTACGAATGCAAAACAAAAATAAAAAGATCAAACTTCCCTTCTATAGGATTGCAACTTGGCGTTAACTAACGATGTTTGTCTCCTACTATAGCACTAACTTCTCCTCACAAAGATAGCTAAGCTAGGTTAGCAACTGCGGATGCTTCTAGAACCGTAGCTAGTTGGCTAGCAACTACATTTTAGCCGTTTGCTAGCTAGCCAACCACTAATGAAACTTTGAACCATCTTAAAATGAATTGGCAGAAAATGTAAATATAAACGTCTAGTAGTTTATACTGAGGCAAACGCTCGTTTCATGCGGCCCATATGTAGGTCAGCGGCATCGAGGTTGCGGGGCGACAAAGAAAAAGCGCTTTAGCCATCATTACAGGATACACGCGAGCTAGGCTATTAATTTAGATGTCCTCACAAAGCTAAACAAAACGAGCCAGACCGCCGTTTGCAGACACCACTATTTAATGGCGTGCATTATAAAACACCATTATAATTCAGTTAACCTATTCGTTTACATTTGATGCTTTTCCGTTTTGTTTCCAGCTAGCTAGGCCCAGGAGCGCGTCGATGCTAGCTAGCTGTAGCTAACACGGCTAACGTTAGCCGATCAAACGTGGGGTGCCGACATCGCTACACCGACTCAAGCTTAAGGCCATTCATCCATAGGTTGAAAAGGTTATTCGACAGAACGACTAAAATAACCCCGAACCTGCACCGACGAGACGATTAACAGACTCTGCAAAAACAACTTGCCATCTGAACAGTTAGCTAGCGATCAAATCCGCGATTATTGCTGGACTTATTTACTCCAAAATCTCACCAGCCCAATCGGCTCTTCCTAGCCTGGTCGGCTAACTGGCTAAGCGGTACCGCCGCTTGTTACACAGCTACGCGGTTTTTACTGCTCCGCGGTCAAACCACCGCAGCTTTGCGCGCAATTAACGATCCGTTAGATCCCATTGAAATAACAGTTGCGACAGGCGTGAGCTACACGTACTGACCCGATCTAGATTTGATTCCCAGAATTATCATCAGTTACGATACCACGGAAAACTTGCTCGATGATGGTCGCCATGACATTCTACAGCGAGTAAATCCTCCAGTATCCCAGAAGCACGAGGAGACTCTGCAATACTGTCCCTTGCGTCATACTTCATTTCAAAGTCCTATACTGCCACCTAGAGTACAAGATAAACATTGGACAACAATGAACTAATCCATCCGAGCACCCTGAATAATACAACGGGTAACGTTATACGTACAGTATTTCGGGATATTTACACAACTTCAGACGTCTGTGTGCTAAAACCGATTCTCCGACGTAGTGACCATCCCGTCTAATTCTTTATCATATCGAATGACGCCAGACCTTTGTGTACAGACCTTTGTGTACAGACCAGAGACCGTATGGTACAGACCTTTGCGTACAGACCTTCCTCGAATGTGCACAAGTCATCGCATTTTTGATGCGCTCTGCAGTTCCATATCTGAAATGTTTTATGCTTGAAGGCTGGCTTGTCTAAACGTTTCCATGTTTATTTTCATTGTCGTACATATTATACCCGAGACAGTCAAAAATGCCTTCTTGACCTTTTAGGAAGTTTTATTTTCATCACAGTATTTATCAAGTTTAAAATGAGATATTACAACATCTGTCGAATAAATATAAGTGAAATGGCACCAACTTTAATAAATATTTTAGCAATTCGATAAAGAATCTAAAAAAAATATATAAGAAAAAGAAAAATGAAACATCCAGCAGGGGGCGCTAGAGATCATAATATATACCATTTTTAGGTTTGACACAGCTTTATGTAACAGCACGTATCTTCGTCTGCCTGTATCTAGCTCCGTGTACACTAATGTGAGTTGTTCATCTTTTATGAAAAATTGTCATCGTGGCCAGAAAAACCTTTGCATTTAGGTGACAGAAGCTTTGCATTTAGTTGATTAGTTTACTAATCTTTATCTAACCTCAGTGATTGAAAGTAAGTAAAATTGAATAAACCTTACCAATAAATTAATCTTAAATATGTAGCTGCACAGTATTGTAGCTTTTTCAATATAAATTTAGTCAAATATATTTTTACATTTCAGTGTCGTAGATGCTCTTAATGAATGGAACTATAGTCTCAATAAATCAACAAAGGTGCATTGTAAGTAAAACAGAACTTAAAAGGAAATGTGATTTTACACCATATTAAATATAATAATGTCACATGGCACTATTACTTCTAAAAGTTAACCTACATCTGCCTAATTAAGAAATGGGTGGTGAAATTATACTATATGATGTATAATGTATAATTTCTTTTTTTTTTTTTCTGGGAGAAATAGTAAATGTGTTTTATATCAGACAGAAGTCCTTCATCAACTGTGAAATTGTAGGAGGAACCATCATTGAATTCTGGTGTTTCATTCAGTCCTATTGCCACAGGTGTGTGAAAGCAAAGCATTTAGACATGCAGTCCGCCAGTTCTGAAATAGGACACCGTAAAAGGACTTACACGGTTGTAACAAGTCAGTTTGTGAAATTTCTTCCCTCGTATCCCGTGATCAACTATGAGTGGTATTATTGAAAAGTGGAAGCATTTAGGAACCACAGCATCTCAGCCACAAAGTGGTAGGCCATGTTCCAGAGTGGTGTCACTGAGTGCTGAGGTGCACAAGTGTATAAAAGTCACCAACATTCTGCTGACTCAACTCCACAGTTCCAAACCTCTTCTGGCCTCAAAATCAGCACAAAAACTTCACCAGGAGCTTCATGGCATGGGTTTCTATGCCAGAGTCACTGCATGCATCAGATGGAGTGGTGTAAAGCACACTGCAGCTGTGGAGGGACATGCTTCTCTGTCTGGTGGATGGATGTCTGATGCATGAGTCTGGGTTTGGTGAATGTCAGGAGAATGTTACCTGCCTGACTACATTGTGCCAAAGTTTGGTGGAGGAGGGATAATTCTATGGGCTTGTTTTTTTTTAAGCTGTTGGCCTATGCCCCTTAGTTCCAGTGAAAGGATGTCTTAATGTTTTGGTATACCAAAACATCTTGGAAAATTGCATGCTTCCAGCTTTGTGGGAACAGTCTGGAGAAATGCCCTTTTATGTTCCAGCATGATTGTGCCCCAGTGCACAAAGCAAGGTCCATAAAGGCAGGGTTAGGTGAGTCTGGTGTGGAAGAACACAACTGGTCTGCATAAAGCACCTTTGGGATGAACTAGAATAGACATTGCGAGCCAAGTCCACTTGTCCACCTTCAGTATCAGACCTCACAATTACGCTTCTGGATAAATGGGCAAAAATTCCCATAGATACACTCCAAAATTTTGTAGAAAACCTTCCCAGAAGAGTGGAAGTTATAGCTGCAAAGAGGGCACTAACCCCATATTAATGCATGTGAATTTAGAATGGGATCTCATTAAAGCTTCTGTAGGTGTAATGTGTAGGGGTGTTCCAGGATTTTTGTCCATGTAGTGTAGGTCTGAAATAAAGTCTGCGAGTGCTTTGGAATTGAGTTATGTGGATTTTTATATGAGCGGTACATATAATCTGAATTTCACCAATGTCATAACATTAAGCAAAGGCAGCCTTATGCACAAAGCAGTGCTACATCTTTGGTGAACAAATGTTTGAAACAGCCGATGTTATTTTTATCATTTGTATCATTGTACAAACACAATCCAATCACTCTGCGTCTGCCATTTGCTATGCGAAAGAGAAGATGTCCTAATAGGAAGGCATGATCCTGTGGAACTGTTAAATCACATTCAAGCCTACTGCAGTTTTTAAAGCAGACTGCATCTCTTTGCAGCAACCTGGCTGCAAAGGAAACACCGACCATCTATGACATGTTTAGGAAACACCCACCATCTATGACATGTTTAGGAAACACCCACCATCTATGACATGTTTAGGAAACGCCCACCATCTATGACATGTTTAGGAAACGCCCACCATCTATGACATGTTTAGGAAACACCCACCATCTATGACATGTTTAGGAAACGCCCACCATCTATGACACGTTTAGGAAACGCCCACCATCTATGACACGTTTAGGAAACACCCACCATCTATGACATGTTTAGGAAACGCCCACCATCTATGACACATTTAGGAAACGCCCACCATGTGTGACACATTTAGGAAACACCCAGCATCTGTGACATGTTTATGAAACACTCACCATCTATGACACATTTAGGAAACACCCACTCTTGAAAACATTCATATGTTTTTGCACATCAGGCTTTAAGTGGCTGACCCTAGGCTTCCTGTACTAAGACAGTATTCTTAGCACTTATTTTTGCTAGTGAGGTCTGTTTGTGCAGATGTGCCCCATTATCACATGGTTTCCCAGCCACTGGAGCCTCTCACACTTGGCTTTGCTGGTTGGGTTCAGTCCTCTCAGTACTTCTCTCACGAAACCAAAGCATATGTTTGCTCCACAGATACAGATGCATAACCAGAAGGAAATATTTTTTAATCAAATGACAGAATTTTACTTTAACATAATTATGGAACATTTACAGAATAGAGAATATTTAGTAAAATAACATCTTATAGTTAGTTTTTGTTTCAGTGGACAGAGTCTGATATTCAAATTTAGAAAAAAAAGTGTGACACATACTGAGAGTTTCTTAAGAGATTCATTTTCTTTAGTGAACAGACAGTACAATATGGAGACATCCTGTCTATCTTCTTCATGTTTTTTTAATTTCTCATTTTTTGTTTGTTGCGAAGACTTAACAGAGTTAAATTGATTATATTGATGTGTTTCATTGTGATGTTGCTCTATGTACGCCACATTCAAATTTTAATATGTGGTGAATGGTGATGTGAATGGTGATGTGATGAATGGTGATGTGGTGAATGGTGATGTGATGAATGGTGATGTGATGAATGGTGATGTGGTGAATGGTGATGTGATGAATGGTGATGTGATGAATGATGATGTGGTGAATGGTGATGTGATGAATGGTGATGTGGTGAATGGTGATGTGGTGAATGGTGATGTGGTGAATGGTGATGTGGTGACCTGTTGAATATATGTTTGGTACTTCCCTTATGATTAATCCCAGAACCCTCTATGAATCCAGAGACGCTTGCATTTGCATTTATTCGACATAATGGTGCCCAAAAGATGACAGATGATAATGACCATCTTTTAATTACTCTGACAGCGGATCGTTTTCTATTATTTCTTTTCTTTGAATAATAACTGAACCATTCTCAGTGTCATTATTTGACCAAACATGAGGCAAGGAGCACATTTCATCTGAATCCATAAGAGAAGCACTTCTGTCCTGAATGTTTTGTCATTTCTACGCAGGGAGCGTCCTGATCCTTCCTCACGAGCTGCACGTGTTCGTTTCATAACGGATATTTAGTGTAACACTAAGCGTGTCCGTCGGTACAGAACATGGGTTGTGATTAACTGCAACAGCTTTTGATGGACATTTAATCCAGGCCGTTTCTGAGTGATAACTCTGCGTTATATTGGGTTACCTACAACCTCAGCAGGGAGCCTGCAATTAAGCCATGTAAAAAGAGAGAGGCGATGTGGTCTCTGGCGGAAGGGCGATGGGTTAGCGGTGTATCGTTACTAATCACCGCAATGGTGAGAGCACTTCCAACAATCACGGCTTCAATTTAAAAAGACAGCTAGGATATTAAATTGTATTAAAAGCCATTAGTTCTGTCCGTTTTTAATGTGGAAGAGTTACGGTTACACTGACGGAGGTGCCGTGTTACATTTGTTAGCAGAAAAACCCAAGAGCAACCATTTGGGGTGAATAAGCCTGAAACATGCTTGCTTCATGTCAGAGGGGAAAAAAAAATGCACTTTGATGTTCTGTTTTGCGCAGGAGGTACATTTTCATTCAACATTTACATGCTTCTGAACAGAGGATGAATTTCCCATTAGAAGTGAAGAGAGCAGAGAGTGGCTGTGCAGTCAAGGTTATTTTTCCCTCTTAGTTTTCAACATTTACTCTCCTCCCACATATATCAAATGGAAGAGTCACTGAAAAGTCCTGATAGCAAACAGCAAAGCAATTCACTGACATCAAGAATCACTTAAAGGTAAAGCATCCTTGGGAAAAGTTCTGCAGAAAAAAAATTACACAGGCTGCACAAAGTAATCAAGAACAGAAGCAATGAAGTGAAAATACCCCTTTAACACACAACTACACCCCCAGTAAAAGAATGAGGTGAGCGTCCATATGGAATACTTAGTAAATACAAAAACGAAAAACAATTTTTTCAAAAACATCAATATTTT
Source organism: Tenebrosternarchus preto (assembly GCA_025802075.1). Classification (NCBI taxonomy): domain Eukaryota; kingdom Metazoa; phylum Chordata; class Actinopteri; order Gymnotiformes; family Apteronotidae; genus Tenebrosternarchus; species Tenebrosternarchus preto. Next base: position 5,695,035 of record JAOYMR010000023.1, read on the forward strand.
ATGAATTCATCATATAATTCAGATAGTCTTCATGTGCAGCTTGTGGGGTAATATAGCTGTATTCCTCAGAGCGGAAAACTTATGCATACAAATGTACAATAACTGCTCTTCCTCAGAGGAAGTGCTTTATCTCTGCACAGATTATCTAATCAGAAAATCTCAGATCGAAATATTGTGGACATCCAGCAGATGGTTTCTTTCATTGCCAGTAAAATGTATCTCTGGTTCTGATTTCTTCATCATGTTGTAAAGGTAAACATTAATAAACACGTGTCCTTCACATCACCGACATCATCTCCAGTAGCAAATGGGCTCCAGTTTATGACCTGTATTAAAATGTCTCCATCCAGCGGCATCTAGATCCTCTTGATATCTGGCTTGGTTATACCATGTTCCTGGGAGATGCAGCAGAGAGTGGGAGAGAGAAAGGCTGGCGGGGGTGGGGGGTTAATCTCGATGTTCTTTCTGTGGCCTGTAAAAAGGAATAGCCTTTAAGTGTACAACAAGGCCACAGTGCAGAGAGATGGAGATTGTACAGATAATCATGGTGAACAGGCTCCCAAAATGGACACACATCTGAAAGGACATGTTGCAGGCCAACTCACGCCCAGTTTTCATCATCCCAGAACGGAACAGGAGAACCACAAAGTCTCACTAAAATGGATCATTACTCACAGCACCTTTTTCAGTTTCTACTTTGACATTTCTGGTTCAGCTAAATGTAATGTAAATGGGTCAATTATTTATTCATGTGGAGAAAATAGCAATGCTCTCACCCCTGACCCTCTGGATCTGGAGGACATGGGGATTTGTTTTGGGCCCAGGAGAGAGAGTATTACAAACACTGACTACATAAGGTCATGAGAAAATGTTTTTAACTAATAACTCTAAACATGTGATGTTCGCCTTACTAAGAAATGATTAGTGCTGTTAAATAAACAGTGAACAGTGTACTGGGATATACAAGGAATTGCACTTCTGATCCTTGCTCTTAAAGTGCTGACTAAACTTCAGACGCAAAGTTAATACAAACTAAAGTGTTATTTTCTTGTCTGCTAAGAAAACAGTTTCACAGAACTGGATAACACCTGGTATCTATATGCAGTCATTTATATATTTAATATCTCAGAATAGTAAATCGTGAATATACAACTGCATGACTCAGTGAAGCGCAGCCTATTACTGTCAAAGCATGGAAAATCTTTTTTATTGGGCATCCTAGACTTTACACAGCACATGAACAGAATGTTGTCATTTAAAGAGACGAACAAGCTTGTGATCTGTCTTAACAGTCTTGTTTTTTTTCTTTGTTTGGTCTTATAGTCGATTTTGCCCTGTTTCTTTGTTTGATATAATGATAATCACAAAAAAACGTGAGATATTTGTTTTAATTAACTAGCACAAAATTCCATAAAATCATACTTTTGTTCAATAGCCTTTCTGGCAGAGTTGGAAAGGGGAACTCAGCATTGTTCTTCTCCATTGGTAATGTTAAAGGGGAAGTCAGCATTTTTCTTTCCCATTGGTCATGTTAAAGGGGAAGTCAGCATTGTTCTTCTCCATTGGTCATGTTAAAGGGGAAGTCAGCATTGTTCTTCTCCATTGGTCATGTTAAAGGTAGCACAGCAAGGCTCTGTGAGAATCTACATAAATAATAAAGTAGTTTAATCTCTGGAATGGAGTTTTTGGCTTAATTAATTTCTTGAGTATAGCAGAGATATTAAAAATGTAGAGAAGTACACAAGGTTTCCAAAGAAACAGGACATGTTGGACAGAAGTCCTTCATCAGCTGTGCAAGCTGAAGCATATATATACATTCTAATTTATGAAGCAGATATTTTGATCTGATTCAAATCTGCAATAGTATTTGTGGATGGTGAATTTAATGATTCTAAGCTAGCTTAAATTGAATCAGTATAAAAATGTGAAAGCCTGTTATTTCTGTACCAGTACAGCTATTAGCTGAGTAGGAGTGCTAGTGAACCAGCACAAAAGTTAGAATTACACAGAAAAATGGCTCAACACAATATTATTATAAACATTATACACACATTTATACAGAAATAAAGAATTGTGCTCACACATTCTTGTTGGGTTTATACGTGAGTCTGCCTAGACTTCCAACCACTCATTAATGGCTGTGTGTGTGTGTGTGTGTGTGTGTGTGTGTTTTATAAAATTAAAAATATCATTCGATTGAGCTCTGGCAATAATTGTATATTTTATGAAGATAATTCATATAGAGAAAAAATCAACACTTTCACATTTCCTTCATTAAACTTTATATATTACATTATGTAATTGCATGCTGATGTTTATTTAAGCCCCTGATGTCACGTTAAATCTAATTTAGTGTCTTTCATAAATGAACTTTGCTCTCAGTAGTGTGTCAGCAATGCCCAGTCCTCTTATTTGATTTCTGCTATGTCCAGAGAAGGACTTGCCCTCTCTTCTCTGCTCTCTCTTCTCTGCTCCCTGCCACACGGTAAGCTGCAGCTACGGCCTCAACCAGACCTGATAACTTGTCAATCACCAGGACAGAAATGATCAGTATTGATCTCTGTAGATGATCAAAAGTAAAGGAAGGAATTAAGCAGTTTAATATGAGGGTTGAGGACCTGGGGATCTCGGGCTCTGTCTCTCCTGGCGTTCTCGGGCTCTGTCTCTCCTGGCGTTCTCGGGTTCTGTCTCACCTGCCGTTCTCGGGCTCAGTCTCACCTGGCGTTCTCTGTCTCAGAGACAGAGACGTTCCTGTCTCTGTCTCAGCCTTCCCCTGCTTCCCTTTTGTTCCATTCTCTTCACTTTTTCCTCTGATAAGATATTAATCTGCGCACTGATTCTATCATCTGGAGCAGAATCAACTCATTTCATAAGAGGTTGATCCTCTCTAAACCCTATAAGAGATGCACTGAGTCAGAGAGCTTCAAAGACCATTAGATTATAGCAAAGCTGAAGGCCTGCATTTATGGGATACATCAAATATACTTTATCTATTTCTAAAAGCAAGATCAATACAATAAATCTATTGGTTGAAAGACTAAAGGCTCCAGACAAGCACCTTCAGTATATTACCTTCTGTACAGATAAGTGATGAATGAATTCTGCTGTAACTTTTAGTTCTCTAGATAGCAACCTTAAAACTATGATTTAACCTTAAAACTATGATTTAACCTTAAAACTATGATTTAACATTATCTCGAATGGGCATGATTTAACATTACCTTGAATGGTAAAGAGTCTTTAGCAGCTGATACAGCAGTTATGTGTTCTAAGATTTAGACATTTACAAAGTTAGCTGCCACTGTTTAAAAGGAACACATATTTCTAATCTGGTATACACATTTACACTGTAAAGCCTACAGAATTTAATATGAATCCTGAGTACAATTTCTTTGTAGCAAAACTTTAATGACTGCAGCAGATGATTGATATAATCACATCAGTACAGTAGGGCTCTACATTTAATTAAGAATGCGACAGATTTAGTTGCAGATTGTTTTTAGGAGATGGAAGACATTTTGCTCTCATTAGCTAATGAGATACTCTCAATCTAACAGGATAAAGATTTAAAAATGTAATGTATGGTGAGTCACACAATGAGAAAAATGAGACAAAGAAACCCTATAATCATAAATAATTAGATTAATTTACAGCACAGAAGTGGAATTTTTGGCAATACCACAAATAGCATGCATCATGAGCTAATACCTCACTGTCACACAGATAAACAAGAAACAACAGAAAATGATAAAAAATGACTACAAGCATGAAGAAAGATGTGGTATTTTAGAGAAGTTCAACAACATGGCAGGTTAATTCATTTCTCCCTTATTGATTGAACTTTATTTTGTTATTTTTTTCTAGCTGCTGTTGCCAGTTTTTTGGTGTATTTGGAAAAGGAATTAGGAAAATGCTGCATTTGAATGAATCTATCAGTGTGTGTGTGAATGTGTGTGTGTGTGCCTTTGAACGAATCTATCAGGGTGTGTGTGTGTGTGAGTGTGTGTGTGTGTGTGTGAGTGTGTGTGTGTGTGTGCCTTTGAACGAATCTATCAGTGTGTGTGTGTGTGTGTGTGTGTGAGTGTGTGTGTGTGTGTGTGTGTGTGTGTGTGTGTGTGTGAGTGAGTGAGTGTGTGAGTGAGTGTGTGTGTGTGTTCTGATTAAGACTGCCTTTATTTATTATCCTGATTTAGATCAGACCATGTTTTAGAAGCCATTCATGTTCTTACGACTCTAAGCAATTACAGCAACACTGAGTCTTTCAATGACTTTGTGACTTTGCCCAAGGACCCTGCCTGCCCGAGGTCTCCTGCCCGCCTGGGTCCCTGGTGGCCTGTGATGATCAGTCTCCACTGGATGCCTGTGCTCACTGTGACATCACCAAACCAGGAGTCCACCACATCATTTCCTTCTCCAGCTTCCCATTACCTCTACCTCACCAGACATCATCTTCTCAGTGTCCTTCCCACACTGCAGCCCCACCACACACACACACACACACACACACACACACACACACAGTAGCTAAAAAAAAAAAAAAAATCATTTTCCCATAAAAGTCATTGAATCATTGAAGCTGACAATAGTGAAGGGTGCTTTTTTCATCCATTGTCTGAATAATGGAAGTGCCTCCATTAGACGACTCACGGGGAGAGCCTGTGCAGTGTTCAGAGAGCTTCGAGACATTCTTTCTCCCTTTCCTCTCTCCTCTTCTATTGATCGCTGTCCGTACAGCACCCACAGGCTGCGTTCGCAGGCTCTCACATGCAGGGCAGGCCATTCTGGGCCACACTGCACACCTTGCTAGGAGAAGTTTCACTATACGCTCCTGGTCTCCTGAAAATCACACTGCAGCTGAAAGCTACTGCAGGGAAAAGCTAATACGACCCACCTGAACTCTCCTTCACTGTTCCTCTTTCATATCTTTTTTTTTCTCCTTTATTCTCCCTCCTCCTCCTCCTCCTTTTTCTGTGAGAAATATCTAGAAAAACCACAGAGAGACTTGCTTGTGAGAATTCTAATGATTTTCTTAATTCAACAGCCCTGACATCTGAACCTGTTATTCAAATTCTATATCTTCCGAGCAAGATCGGACACACTCTCAAAATTAGAGAAAATATGCTGCTGAGAGTCGATATTTGTTCTTAATGTCTTCCCAGTCTTTTCACTCACGTCTAGAGTCTCGTCACGTCTAGATTCTCCCTTCTAACTCCCTCTAGCTTCAGTTAAGTATAAAACAAGCACAGTAATTAGTCAAAATAATGAGAGTGGCCTGGGCTTGACAAGCATGTATAGTATGTATAGTATGTATAGCATGTATAGTATGTATAGTATGTATAGCATGTATAGTATGCATTTTCCAGGTTATCGAAACTGACTTAGAGAGAAAGTGAGAGAGAGAGAGAGAGAGAGAGAGAGAGAGAGAGAGAGAGAGAGAGAGAGAGAGAGAGAGAGAGA
>JAOYMR010000023.1:5725933-5736067 GCA_025802075.1 Tenebrosternarchus preto
GATAGATAGATAGATAGATAGATAGATAGATAGATAGATAGATAGATAGATAGATCTTTATTGATCCCTTTGGGAGATTATATAGAAATTCACAGTTGTTTCTAATTTTTAGATGCACTGTCCAAAAATACAATGACCAAATTAGGTTGGCCAGCAGTATCAGATAAAAGGTGTTCAAATTGATCCCTGTGATACTTAATGACAGGCTGTGATATTTCACTGGGTTTATAAAGAACTCAAAACTGAAAGAAAAACAACCCAGAACTTTCTATCAATGGAGGTGCAGATTGATGTTACCACTGCTTTTTTTTTTTTTTTACCACAGTTTTTCAATACTTACAATTACAGCTTTACCTAGAGAACCACAGATGGACACTTCTTATCAAACAACTAGGATGACAGAAGCAGAGCTTTAAAAAGAGACCATTATGGTACACGAAGGAAGTGTCTTGTAATCAGAATCATCATCTGAAATCTCATATTCAGATTTGGGCTTAATGAGAAGGAATGAATGTTGCAGTTTATTCTAGAAATCAAGCTGAGAACATTAGCTACAAACATTAGCTACAAACATTAGCTACAAGCATTAGCTACAAACATTAGCCACAAACATTAGCCACAAATATTAGCCACAAAGCTGAGAACATTAGCCACCAACGAAAGTGCGTTGCATTTGCAGTGTTGCGGACGTAGACAGATTCTCAAAGGCAATTCATGTCTGTTCTGTAGCTGTCTGTAATACAGTGCCCAAGCTCATGTAGAGGTGGAGGAAAGCTCACACAGAGGTGGAGGAAAGCTCACATAGAGATGGAGAAAGCTCACGTAGAGGTGGAAGAAAGCTCACGTAGAGGATGAGGAAAGCTCACGTAGAGTTGGAGGAAAGCTCACGTAGAGGACGAGGAAAGCTCACGTAGAGGTGGAGGAAAGCTCACGTAGAGGACAAGGAAAGCTCACGTAGAGAAACCAAGGCATGTTTATTTAAATCAGTTCTCTTGTATGTGTAACTCTTCCATCTAGTTAATTTTGCCCTTGACATCCATCGGTAAGGTGGAGCTACTAATGTACACACCCACCCAGTTCTGGGTGGATGACAACGCAGCCAGCAATGGCCTGCCTGCTTACAGAGTATGTCATGCCCCAAACTTTGCAGCCAATAAACAAAATAGCATACCAAGTGTTTCTGGGTCTCAGACAACAGCATTAAAGGGGCAGTTATGGCATTCATCCACGTTTAAAGGTGTCATTTTAAACTCAGAGCCCATAACTCTGCACCACTGACAACATAGACTGTGACTTTGAACAACTCCCATCACCCTGAACCCCAGGTATCTGGTGTCTGTTTGGGTGCCTTTGTGATTTATGAGCACATGTGTCTGTACTAATGCAGCCATTAAACCATTTCAGAATTGTAGGCTTTACTAAAAAATAAAAGTCAACAGCACTGATAAATTATTTAGTCAGAATTAATCAAATTCTGCTAATGGTTACAGTTCTGGGATATGTTCTAAGAGTGAAAGTATTTGAACAAAAATCTTTAAAGCAAATTTTGCAAGTTTTGAACTAAGACTATTGTGGCACTGGATATATTAGCTTCACTTATGAACAAAATGAACAATAATCAAGACTTGCAATGAAAATGAACAAAAGAGAAATGTTTTTTATAGTTTAAAACCATAAAATTTTATGGAATTTTAGGCGGTGCGCATTTTTTTGTTATTCTATTATTTGCATAAAATAAAGATATGTAGCACTGAAGACCAAATGCTAGGATGAATAACTAATAAATAATTTCCAGATAATGTTCCTGGAAATTTTGTCAGTGTGGCAAACAGTGAGTTAAAGAGTGTACGTGATAGTTCTGGATCCACCTCACCACAGACGACCAGAGACATACAATCAGAGACCAGATGGAGAATCAATAGCAATGTTCTCAATTACAGGAACACTGGAAAGCCCCATATGCTCAAATGAGTTATTTAAACCATATACATGGACACTGGTCTCAGAGAGAGAGAGAGAGAGAGAGAGAGAGAGAGAGAGAGAGAGAGAGAGAAGAAAGAAAGAACGAGATGGAGAGAGAAAGAAAACATTGAATATAATGCAGTTTTATTACTAAATCAAATAAATTCAAAACAAATCAAATTAAAATGGAAACATCAAATCACTGATGGAAAATAATTCTGGAAGCTCCAAGAAAACAACTAAAGTCAAAAACAGAGTGTGAAAGAAGGAATAAGAATGAAAACAGAAAGAGTAAATACACTAACTCTCACTTTCTCTCTCTCTCTCTCTCTCTCTCTCATGCACACACACACACACACACACACACACACACACAGTGAGAGAACAGTAGCAGGCCTACAAGGGGAGGGGTAGACAAACAGTCCATCAGTTCCCACTTCATCAGACTGTAATTTGCTTCTTCACATGGAAATCACAGCTCTCTGTGTGAGGGTGAGGTGAAGTATTTTTTGGCAGCTTCAGTGAAAATGACAGCTTGTCATTCAGTAGAGCCACGACCCAGACCTCCAGACCTCCAGACCTCCAGACCCCCAGACCTCCAGACCTCCAGACCCCCAGACCCCCAGACCTCCAGACCTCCAGACCCCCAGACCCCCAGACCTCCAGACCTCCAGACCCCCAGACCTCCAGACCTCCAGACCTCCACTCCCACCGTGCTGCTGAATGCGCAGCGTAGGATGGGCCTTTCTCCTTTAACGATGCGCTACGTCCATTTCGGCACGTCTCTAACCCCATAAAACATCGAGATCATGGACCAGTATTCAATTACATCCTGCGGAGTTTAGATAACGAGTGGTCAGGCAGAGGGACGGAAGGTTAATGTTTCATTGTGTTCATATCATAAACCCTGGATTCTTGGATTAAAGCAAAATATCCCCAGAAGGAAGTTACCCACAGCCCCTCCACACAGAACGAAACCAGACCTGGTGAAACAACCCCCACTTTAAAGACTGAAATCTCTGCTTTAGGGAATGAAAACTGTGTTAATGATGTGTTGAATTCCAGCGAACTCTTCCATCCTTCTCGTGCATGCTTTGAACATTTCACATTTCACAGCAGGTCCGAACATTTCAGAGATATACAAGCAGCGCAAGCACTGCAGCTCAGCAGCGTGGAGAGAGCAGACGAGACAGACAGAGCTATGAGAGCTGCACGTCGATTCAAAACACGAGACAATTTACATGAACAGATGAACGCTATCCATTACAAGTGACAAAGAGTTGTTTGCAAATCTAGAAATGTGAACATCATGCACAGACCTTCGTAACTGAAACCGTCGCATAGTCAGTCAGCGCCCAGATCTCACAAAACACGCATATCGATTTGTGTACTGGACATGTAGAACACGTTGCTTTTATTGTGAAACCTTGATTCTTTACATCACTACCCAGCCACCCCAACCCAGTGCCAATGGGTTCTAACACAGCTGTGTGCACATGCTGATCTCTTAAGTCTTGTACGATTTAAGTCTGGACATATTTTATGGAGGACTGCAGATTTGCTTACGCTGAATGAACCTTGGCAGTGTGGAGCAGTTCCCAACTCAACATACCTAATTCTCTCCATCAGATAGGACACATCCATCAGATAAGATAGAAATCATCTAGGAAGCACAGATGTCACATAACTGACCCTAATATCCCCCAAACAAATATAAAAGTAGAAAAAAGCCTTTCTTAGTTAAGAAGTCAATACTACAGAATTTTTGTCACCTTGAGCAGACTCTTGATTTTTTTCTTATAGCAGTCAGAATGCTGTGGTAACTGTATAAAAATAATACTATCCCTGAATAATTTAAGGCCAGAAAGTGACTTGTTTAACATCTTCAGAAATGTTTGAGTTGGTAAAGGAGAGTTACATCCAATGGTGTCAGTCAAAACTGCACTAGTACAATAATAACAACATGTATAGAGAAAGCTGTATAGCACTGTTACAGTGTGTGTGTGTTTGTGTGTGTGTGTGAGTGTGTAATTTATATAAAAATGTGCTCTTTTAGTTGTTCTGCTCAGGTCATGGAATGACAGATGAGTTTAATCTGTGGGGTCACCCAGGTCACTGAATAGTGATAGAGGTAAAGGAATTGTTAACCTTTTTAAAAGTAGCATGATTTAAAATTCAGTGTGTGTTTGTATGTGTGTGTGTGGGTGTGTGTGTGTGTGTGTGTGTGCAATGTGAAAATGTATAATCTCAATATAAAGAGAGTGCAGAATAAGTATGATGATTAGCTGGAGTGAATGAGCATAGGTTGTGAGTCCTAACTAACTCTAAAATATGCATATATGCGCATGCATAATATAAAGGACATTAGCATGCAATCATGTTACAGTTATCTAAATTAACATGCTTTTATCTTTTACTTTCTAACTGAATGGCATTTCCACTCCAAATCAGCTGGTTAAATCAATTTCCAGCGCTCCCTCGTTTCCCTCCTTCCCTCCATTTCTTTGTTCCTTACATCTTTAACTTGTATGTCTTCTTTAAGCAAACAGCTCTTTTATTGAAAATGAGATTCTGTGAGCACAGTGTTTGAAACAAAAGCCAAGTGCCTGTTTAATAATGTAGGTGGTGACCTGTGTGTTATTGGAAACACAATGATTGGATATTACATCCAGTGGAGGAAAATGTCAGACGCTGGGCTTCTCTCTGTGAGGTGTGTGACCCCTGTTATTAGCAACAGCTGCACAAAATGGGACAAATGTCACTGACTGGGAAACGGGAGTGCAGGGAGCTGGTGGAGAACGGGTAAAGAGGAGGGTCAGTGTCGGTGCCGACACTAATGGAAGCATCAGATCTCACCTGTGGTAATGAGAGGTCATCGATGAGGAGCAAGGAGAAGAGGCCGTTGGGCATCGACTTTTTCCTCGCTGACCTCAAAGCACAGGCTTGAACGATTACCAACACCAGTGTGAAATATTTACTAAAGCACACCAATAATCCATACTGTTCCAGTGACGAACAAGTTCACCATGATTCTCCATGATAAATTGCTTTTACATTCTTTATTATTGCAGTTGAAAAGACGCATTAAACCTGCTTTTCGTATAAAAGAATAACAACTCAATGAACTTAAAGAAACTTTCTCAAAGGACATATATTAGAAGAGCTTCATTCAGGTCATGCCAAATGATTCTTTACAGTGGCCAGAAGATGTCCATGAAAATAGATGAATTTTATTATATTCAGTTTGATCTGCAGAATCCTTCACTGTCTTCAAATAGCAGCTGAAGAAAAGGCACTTTCATGAAACCTAATCAAGCTCTTGTAAGAAGCTTCTAGATTTGCGCTTGACCTGACTTGCTCAGTAATTACTCTTGAATCGTGTTGTATTTTATTATACTGTATTGTGTTGTACTGTATTCTATTGTATTGTGCTATATTGTGTTGCATTGTATTGTATTCTATTGTATTGTATTCTATTGTATACTGTATTGTATTCTATTGTATACTGTATTGTATTCTATTGTATTGTATTCTATTGTATACTGTATTGTATTGTATGTCTTGTTCTAGGATTCACAACTGATCCTTAGTTCTGGCAGTGTCTCCTATAAGGGTATTTTTGAGCTTTATTTATGCTAACTAATACCATGAATAGACAACTAACTTTCCTAAGTTGCAACTACATAAGACCATCTGCTAAATGTCAGAAATGTAAAACTCTAAAGAGCTAAATGAATGGGAATGTACCGTATATTTCTTAGGATTAAGTTGATCACAATTACTTGAATATAAATGTGCATATACTGTACACAGACGTACACGCATCTATACGTATGGATGTGTAAGTATTTATATAACCAGATGATCTGTTCTGCTGCATGCGCACCTGCTTGTGTTCGAGGCGGAGGACATTATTCAGGTTTGTGCGTTACAGCCTCCTGCAAGGTAGAGTAAAGCACGAACATCCTGGGAAGTCCACAGCGCACACACTGGTGCCCGAGTGAGGTTTCTAGATGGACACTTCAGTTAACTTCCTCGAAAGCTCAGGTATGTCTTCGGACTGTGTGTAAATGCTTTCGCAAGCTTGTTTCTTCTTTACAGCAGTTCTGGGGAGTTTATGGCTCAAGGACAAGCAAGTTGAGGCTTTAGAAATCTGGGCTGAGGAGAAGCACGTCTGTTATATTTGTCTTCGAATATTGTATTCTTTGCTGCTGTGGATTTGCTGACAGGAAGTTCTATAGTAAGACGTTGTCTAGGTGATGCAAGTGAGACTGATTTCACTGTGGAATCATTGTGTTGAATCACGCGTACACTATACACACACACACACACACACACACAAGCATCAGGCAAACAGGCTAAACAAAGTGCTGAGTGGAAGCTTGGAGCAAATGGCCAAAGTGCAGATGAAGGATTTTCCGATGTGGCCTGCTCGCCTCAGACGGTTTGCTTTAGCTCCTTGTGCACCCTGCCACTCACTCTGTGACCCTGGAGAAGCTGCTGACCACGCAGCTACGGCCTGACCTCGGTGCCAAAACACTTCAGACCAGCCAGCGAGTGCTTCTCCAAGCAGCCCTTCAGAAATGAGCCTGTGAATAATGACAGAACTGCCTGACACAACCAAACATTAGTTCAAGTGAGACTACATTCTCTGCAAATGGTGTTGTATGAAAAATGGCAAACATGACACTAGAACTTTGGACACGAGCCACTTAACAGCTCTTTACACCATTTGGGTCATGAAGATTGTGGATTGCCAATCAAAAGATTACGTTTGATAAAAAAAGCAAAACACTCACTCTCATGGCAGAAACAAAAAAAAAACCAGTACAAATTGGATGTGCTATGCAGTTGTATTGGTACTGACAGTACAACTGTTAGTACAGTTGTGTTGTCACTGACACGGAGATGAGTATTCAGGAAAAAAAAAAAACACCTTTTTATCTTTCTAGACAGAACAAAAGAACACCAGCTAATTGCATATTTGACAGGTACATGGACACACATAGAATACAGGCTATGTTAGTTAGTGGGGGGTAATCAGATTCATTTTTCCTGGTCATATTTTAACCTGATCACACTATTAAGCACTTCGCTGGTTGCTATTTAGGCTACAAGGAAAAGATCAGATGCATATCAACTATGTGAAGAACAAAGATCAGCTCTGCCTGGCTGTCTAAATGTCAGATCAAATACTTCTTCCTTCTGATGGTTCAGACTTCCTCATCACAAGAACTCTGAGCTGTTCATCTCATTTGAACTCTACTAAAGTGGGTGATTCTCAAAGTCTTCATGTAAAAAAAAAAAAAATAAAGTGAAGCAAGAAATGGAGACAGAGCTGAGGCTGTGATGAGGCTCATCATTCTGAATAGCCTTGTTAGCAGCACAGAAATATACCTGTCATGATCATCACAGGAAGCAGAAGGCGGATCAGAAGCTGGGCTATCCGTACAAACTCAGCCCACTCTGAAAAGCTCAGATGAGCACGACTGTATGCACCCGTTCTATGTAAAATTGCTAACCTCAAGCCATCATGCTAATTTATGGAAATATCTCACTTGATATAGTCACTTAATGTAAGCTACCATAACCTTCAACCTCACATCTAAATCATTCAGAGTGCCATTAAAACACAATTAGTCTTTACAGCTCATATTCCATTGAACGCCATTATATAAATAATGCTATAGACTGTACTTCATTGTAAGTGTTGCTAAAAAAAAAAAAAAAAACAGCCTCTGCTCAAGGGTGGAGTTTTTGTTTTTTGTGCAGGTTTTAACCCATTTTCCTAAGAGATAAAAGGCACAAAATACATGGTATGTATCTTTTCAAATGAAGAACATTTCATGACAAAGCACCAAAAAAAATAAATAAATCAAATGAGAGTAAAAACATTTTCCCAAATGGACAACCAAGTAAAAAGAGACATACTTTACCAAGCCTGTGTTTGTGCAACAAGCAGGGACCCAAATGCCTGAGTGGGGTATGTTTATTAGGGATAATCCACAAGGCACTGTCAGCTCAAGCATCACGACAAAACATGCAGGTAGCCAAGGTAACCCCAAGCAAATCCATATCACCAAAACACATAAACAAGCACAGGGTCAAAGCCGGATAGAGCAAACTAAAACAGGAAACGCATCAGCATAGGAAAATATGATTTATTTATGCAGATAACACATGCAAGATTTCACAAACCTGACAACAACAGGACAGAATATGCAGAGTCTGTGTATTCTAATGAGTCCACCGATGAGAAACAGGTGTGGGTGATGATGCATGCAAGGCATCCTGGGTGGAGTCAAAGTGAGTCAGGGCCATGGAAGAGTCCATGTAGAATGTCCCAGAGGAGAGACTCCATGACAGGAAGAGACCATGTAGAATCTCCCATGGGGAGTTTCTACATAACAGATCGTGTTTTACAGTTTCTACTTTAATAACAAGCAAAGTACTGATGGAGAAAAAACTTTTCAACAGAAAGAAAAGAAGAAGCTTAAAAAAAGAAAAAAGTTCTTCTGGTCACCTACCTCAGCCATAATTCATACCCCACATGTAAGGGTTTGTTTGGCTCACAGAGAAGCTTATGGGCTTTAGAAACCAGAACCCTACAAGTACACTTGGGCTTTGAACAGCTGTGGACAATAAGAGACTATAATCAATCAAGCTGCTGGCTTCACTTCCCCATGACAGAGGACCTCTTCCCCTGAGAGGCCTCCTTAAGGACAGGCGAAGGCAGTGTGGAGATGTCCTTGTCTTAGCTCTGAGGGGAGACTGTATTTCTGTCATAAAAGTACATGGTAGGTACTTATGGGGAGGTGTAATACACACCCCAAACCTTCTATGTACGTTTTTTGTCAAAGCAATTTGTTCTGTACCAATTTCTTGTTCTCAGCAGGAGAAACATGAGTGTAGTACACAGCTCCAGGATGTCATCACCTTTGCTTTTTCATAGTTCTGTATTTGCCTTTTGGGTACAAGTTACCATACGCATCTTACACTCAACTGAAATAACTGACTGTTCCCTTTGACAGTTTGGAGGGGAGCTTCACAGTTCTGTATGGAGTCTACTCAGAGGCTGCAGTTATCCTGCTGTCCTGTTGAGGGCAGCAGAGTCCCCTCTGACTTCTTTACACTGATAACCCTTTCAAATGCAATACCTCAGAAAGACCACCATTCTTGTCTTGATACAAGTACAACAGGAAATTAGTGAGGAAAAAAAGGATAGAACTGAGGAGGACTTGTGTCAAAGACCCTCAAATCACAGGGCCTTATGTGACTGTGTGTCCATACCAGCCTGCACTCTCATTTCCAGAGCGTGACCTTGGATTTGGCTTTGACGGCAGGTAACCACGTAGCAGGCACAGAGGATCAGCAGGGTTCCTCTACGCAGGAACCTGGCTTCTGGCTCCCTTCTCGTCTGCTCACGCTGAAACTGTGCTGTTTACAAGTAAGTTTCAGGGATTTAAACGAGTTCCATAATTCGGATTTGGCACAGATATGGTCATTTCCCACTAGATGCTGAAGTCATTTTAATGCATGAGCTATTTTGCATTTTTTCTTAATCACGTGTGGTGTAATCCACCAACTCTTTTCAATAAAAAAAACATGGTAAAATGTGTTTCTGTAAAGCAAATTACTTTATCTTCAGATCTACTTATTCGGTATGCATTTTATTCAATTAAAATGGTTCTAATGGATTGATTGCTAATGAATTTAATGGGCTGTATTCAAGTCACATTGTTCAAAAGGTTACAGCATAAATAATGTCTGCATTTATCATCACCACCATTTAAATATCTGGCCAACCTGGCAGTGTTATTACCTGTCCTTTGCTATGGATGATGATGTAGAGGCAAGCCAATAAACCTCCCTTTAATTGGATCTATTTTATATTCTTTATTTATATGTAAATATATTCTCGTATTGCTGATTTTATCAGCCCGTGTCTGAAAATAAACTCACAAAATAGTGTTTGTGTCTTACATCGTCGCAAAAAAAATATTCATGGTAGACCTGGTGATACAATTACAGCAGAAAAACTTCTACCTGAATAATAACTTTATCTCAGCCAGAAGAAATGAGGCCTTAATGGTGTCCTACGGGGGGGGGGGGGGGGGGGGGGGGGGGGGGGGGGGGGGGGGGGGGGGGGGGGGGGGGGGGGGGGGGGGGGGG
>JAOYMR010000023.1:5766437-5785657 GCA_025802075.1 Tenebrosternarchus preto
CCCCCCCCCCCCCCCCCCCCCCCCCCCCCCCCCCCCCCCCCCCCCCCCCCCCCCCCCCCCCCCCCCCCCCCGGACCTGGTCCGTGAAGCCCGGGCGTCTCGCTCAGGCGTCCTGTTCATCCTGCATCCCTCAGCTCTCCAACACCCTACTGCACACTTGCATATGTTCCCCATTAAAATCCACTTTGCTAAAATGTAAAAATGGGATGCTTTTTCTGCCAGATGCGTCTGATTCGGGCTTGTGAGGTGAAAAAGCGGCCCTTTCTCTCTCGGTGCACCTCGAGCGGAACGGTGATGTTGTCTTGGCCTGCCTGGTACACCTGCAGAGGAGTCTGAGGCCAGAAACCTCTATGCTTGGATGTAGATCTGAAGACGTACAGACTGGCGCAGGGCGTAACTACCATCAGTGCTTAGACTCTGCCCTAATATGAACTGTTTCCTGTACAGGGGAAGAGGGACTGGACTGATGGCTTTGGGTGAACTAGCCTTTATTAAAAGCTGTCAGATGACTTGGAAGCTATGCGAGTAATGACCTCCACAGCTTCACCTCAGCCCAGTGACAAACGCGTGGACGTGAGGTTCTCCTTGCCAGGGACCCAGTGCTGCTCAAGTGTCCAGGAGCGTTCTGGATATAAAGCTTGATTTATTCCTGTAATATCCCCCAGGTCAGTGGAAGCACAGTAAGGTCAGCCTGAGCAAACAAAGCCTGCTGGGCCTTTTCATACCACCTCCAACCACAAGGGGGCTGGAACTCAAATATATTTACCTCATCCCTCTTACACCAAGATGAAAGGGATTCCCATGCAGATCACTCTGTCATTCATTCCCCCATGGTGTAAGGGGGCTTTTTTTCAAATGTAATGGTACCTGGCAGAGGAGTGACGAGGGCAGTACCACACATGGTTAATAACAGGGAGAGGAATTTAAAACGCCATTAGGTCAAATTGGCCAATTATAATTCACTGCTGAAAGTCATGGCTGTTCTTTTGGAACTATGTATGAGTCAGAAACCTGATACAGGTTTCAATCCACAGATGTAAAATCTTATGAAACATGAGCTTTACATAACATTTATTTAGTTTTTAATTAGTGATGTGAAATCAGTGTTGAAATACGCTTTTCAGCTACCCAATGCATAGCAGTGAATGAGCCTGATGGATGTCACAAAGTACTGGTTGTTGTGACAGATGTTCAGTCTGTTCTGCTGGTGCAAAGTTGTTCCTGCTGAAGGCCCGCTGGGTTCACTCAGATAGGTGGGAACACCCCTCCCTCCGCGTGACTCTGAGAGACATCTGCGTAAACATTACATGGCTTTGGTCCAGTTAAATGGAGATGCAAACTGGCAGCTTTACTAAATCTTGCGTTGGACGTATCACAAACCTGGAATTATGGCTCAGACTCAATTAAGACGATAAACTTGAGCAATGGTAGAACCACAGCATCCGTTTTAAACGGCAGGTAACTGTTCACGAGTTCATACCACCCAAACAATCCTGAAAAAAAAAAAAAAAAAAGATGAACTTTTTCTAATATAGAGCTAGAGATGTCATGTCACACATAAATTGAAACTCCCACAGTAGGGCTAAATGTACTCACATTTAGTCACATTTATTCTGCAATGTGTCACAAGCTCAGTCCACGTAATTGTTTTAGCACAGACAGGTCACGCCTCTGTCTTCCACTGCCTGATGCTGGCAAAGACAGAGACGAGAGATACTAGAGATGAGATAAATTGTTACCTTTCTATGTCTTGGCAGACGATCCACAGTAAAATTTATATAATTAAAGTGTATAAAACAAACGATGGTCATTTCTTAGTTGTCAGAGCCACATTTCTAAGTGTGTGTATGAAGGTGAGAGGGGGAGGGAGAGAGCACATGTCTAACACATTTAGAGCCTGGGTATGGTTATACAGGACAGTACACACACACACACACACACACACACACATGCACGTACACAGATTTGAGATGATTCACACAACAATCAGGCCAAATTTCAAATGAGGCAATAAAGCGCACACAAACACAAAAGAAAAGTCATATTAATCTCATCTATATTTCAAAGATTCTCAGTTTGGTCTCCAGCGGTGCTGAGACTGGGTTGAATCCCTGCCACAGAAAATCTCCTGTGATGATCTATGGTGTGTAGACCAATTACTGCTATGCTTCTGCAGTTTTCTATTCATCTGAAAACCTGCAGGATGTTCTTGCTGAATCCTACTGCAGCACGAAAATGTTTTGCCAATCCAGCGGTTACTTCCTTGGTTTATGGTGCTTGAGCTGTTTGTTAGCGGTAGCATGCTATCCTCCCCCATGTGAAAGACACGCACAAACACAGAAGTGGTAATAAAAAAACAACCCTGACAAACCTATTATTCAGACCTTGATTATTTTTCCAGGTTTTGGCAACCCTCTGTGAACAATTAAAAAGTTTGAGAGCACTTAGGCACCCTAAAAAAATCATCTAAAAATCGTATTCTGATGCATTCTGTAAGAAACTCTCTCACTCTTGTTCTTTAATAAAAGCGTCCCGTTTTTTTTAATTAACTACGGCTGTTTATGGAATAGAGCGATGAACATCATGATTGCTGCTTTGAGAGGGTGTATGTAGAAAATGGCTGTAGCTGGTGATAGAATTGAATCACACAATATTGTGCTGGCAAGTGCAGTTTTGTCACAATAGTGATTATTCACATAGGCATAACAAACAGTGTTTGGATACAGGAGTCAGTCACATGCACTGCCTAAATGTGTGATAATGCAGCTGTCGAGCCCAAACTAATGTTTGTTTCTCAGTTGATGCTTGATTGGTCCATAGTTGGACATTTAAGTTTTTTTGTGTGGAAAAGTGCGGCTGTTCTTGCAGGATATGGGTGGACTCATAAGGTGTGAATGTTCTTGTACGGTATAAATGTTCTCATTGGCTGTTGGTGGTCTTGTAGGGTGTTCTTCTAGGGTATGGGGGTTCTCATAAAATGTGGGTGCTTTTGTAGGATATTGTTGTTCTTCTTGGGTATGAGTGTTCTTGTTGGGTGTTATTGTAAAGAATGGGTGTTCCGTTTGAGTGCGGTTGTAGTCTTAGGGTGTGGGTTTTCTTGTAGGGTGTGGGTTTTCTTGGAGGGCATGGGTGTTCTCATAGGTCGTGGGTTTTCTTGGAGGAAGTGGGTGTTGGCTTGTGTGGTGATAAGATGATGGAGCTCAGGTCTGCCCAGGCCCTCAGAGGCAAGGAGCAATGGGCAGCTAGTGGAGAGATGATCAAGATTGTGTACACCAGGAGAAGAGGGAACCCTACCTGCTGCCTCTGTCCTTACAGGACAGCTCCTGATTGGTGGATCACAGCATAGCATGAACTACCGTTAGCATCTTACAGTTGAGGGCAAATACTGCACTCTTCCTCAAGCAGCTCTTCCTCCTAACAAGCGAGCAGCTTCTCTCTGAGGCAGAGCTATGATACATTTTTAATGTCAGCACGCCCGCGTTAAAAGTGACGAGCAGCCAGAGGTTGTCAGAAGCTACCCCATTCTTACAACAGCACCACAGGGCTAATCACTGAGAAAGATAGAACAGTTCATTTTCCATATAGGTAACAGATAGCTATTGTCCAAGGACTGAAATCAATTTGAACAACCAATCGAATGACAAATTTCACTACTGACAATGCACTTTGGCCAACTATTTCTAGCTCTTTATTGGCACTTAAACTATCCATTTTTCCAACAACTGGTGTTTGCTTTCCTTTCCAAAACTACGTTTCTCCTAGCCAGGTGACCAATAGAAAGAACATGCCAATATTTATAGAACCTCAAAAGAGCTGGATGGCCTTATTTACTTCATCACCAAGAGAACATGTGCTCTAGATATCCCATCATAAGCCTATCTTTTCCTCTGATAAAAGAAATCTATACTCTATGAAGAATTCAATGGCACATTGTGCACAGACTACAAACTCCATTTGTAGTGAGGGCCCATAGTCATACACATGAACCGCTGCTCTCAAAATGCCTCACTGAGTAGAAAACAATGTTGTCAGTGTTGCTGTCCTCAGTCATTCTGCTGTAAATCTCAAAACGGCTCGAAAAACTGTTCCGTATCTTCACTGGCTGATCTCATGGGAGCGTGTAATTGTGCAGGAAACGGAGAGAAATGGAAAATGTTTAAAGGCTCTGCTTTACGTTTGCAAACAGGGTCTTGTTGCGTTTTCTTCCAAAAAGCAGTGGAAGGTCCAGCACACATCCGTGTTCATCTTTAGACCCAGCACCTCTCCTCACTGTCAAAACAAAGACTTCAAAGACAACAAAGAAACAAAAATGGCTTTGTTTACAGCTTTATTGTTTCTCTTAATTGGCTTTCTCTCTCTCTCTCTTTCTTTATTTCTCTCTCTATCTTCTCTCTCTCTCTCTTACTCTCCCCTCTTTAGGTCTCCTATCCCTTGTCTTAATGAGTGTGATGTGTGACAGTTAGACAGAGATGCAATACAGGGGGTTGAATAATAGCTATGGCGTTTAGCGCTATACAATGGGAGCGTTGCTGTTTGTACCATTAGCATTGTATCAGACATAGCGAGTGCTGCATGCTAAGAGAGTGTCTCCAGTTGGCTGCAGCTCCAAGCCATGATCGATCATTTTCAGCGTCCACTGCCTACTGAAGCCCAGCGCTCTCAATGCGTGTGCTCTGCCTGTCAATAGGAACTCAGTGAACACATGCTGTAAGAGCTTTAATAAGCCACCCTCAGAAAGTAATGATTTCATCTTTACAGTGAATTAACATAGTTCACTCTTCTGTGAAGCTTTACACATTACCGCTAGGCAGAAAGGAGATATAAAAACCAGAAATTCAGCCAAACACACCAACACGCGCATACATACATGAACACATGCCACAACCTCCATTAAAAATCTATAATCACTTGACCAAGTTGGATGCCATAATGGAGTATAAATTAGCACTGCTGCTGTGGTGTTTTCTTTTTCAGCTTTAAAACAGCACACCCATCCACCCCACATCTCCCCTGTCCACCCCCCTCCAACTGCCCCCCTCCAACTGCCCCCCCCCACCTCCACCTCCAACCAGTTCCATTCCATGGATTCAAACATGCAAGATTCAGGCTTAATAATACACTCAAAACTCACATACTTGCTAATTTGTGAGTCACTCTGGGCAGCTGGAGTTTATTTGCTTTCCCATCTCTCAGCTTGAACATTTCTCCCTGATAAGTAATGCTTGAGCCGAGAAGTTATTAGGAAAGAGGTAAGATACTGAGAAGGACCGTTATCATGATGTTCAATTCCAAAATGAGAGTGTAATTGGGGAATCTTATCAGTGTCCAGACCTTCTCTTGAGTCTGTTTTTAGCTATGAAGAGAGGTAATTACAAAACGTTGAGAAAAAAATTGAAGGGAGAAGATTCTTCATCTCCTGATTTTTTATTGCACCGTGGTTATAAGTAGCTGAGTCTCGGCCTGTGAAAGTATCTAAATATACTCAACTCGAAACACACAATACTTAATGAACCACAATCCCACATGATGGCTTCTTCACTGGACTCCATGAACCTTTTTTGTACTTCTCCCCTCATGCCTACCTTCTTACGTCTTTGTAATCCTCTCTCCTTGTTATAAATTACAAGTACAGTAACAAATTCCTCTGCTGGCTCTATTGCATTAAGCTCTACAGAATTAGTTTTTTGATATATGGGGTTATCTTAAAGCGACGTACATTAGTCCTGGAATAATAACACCAGAGAAGTTGGACGGTAATTCATAGTCAACTCTTTTATTGTTTTTACATTTTTACTCCACATCAGTAAATGAATTTTCACCCCAGGGCGCAGTAAATCAACTACCATCCACCAAAAGACATTCGCCAAATTCACTTCATTAAACCACGATCATGAAGAATAGATTATTGATCCTGTCCTTCTTCCATATGCTCCTCGTAATCTAAAAGAAAAGAAAAACTTATGAACATAAACCATGAAGGGTATATTTTTACTCAGTCATCAACTGACTTAATGTCAGTAATACAAACTGTTTTGAGAATATAAACAGTCTTTCCCAACCCTGTCAGTAGGTCACGAGTCTTTCCCAGTAGTAACACTCTAGGTGTCGTTCCTAAGAAAGCCTGGCTAACAGAATAAGAGCAGTCATTGTTTATTCAATAGATTCTTATTTAATTTAATACTGAATTCCTGAAGCACAGTCATTGCTATCGAAGACAGCATATTATTACTGTAAAAGTTATTTTTTAGGCATTTAGCAGACGCTCTTATCCAAAGAAGCTTACAAAAATGCTTTGTGATTTGCTCAATGAATAATCCTGAAGGTTTCAAGATTATGTCTAATCATTTTCGTCTAAAATGTTCACCAGTGCTTTAATGGTCCTCAGCGTTCAGTGATGAAACATACCTCAAACACCAAATGCTAAGAGCAGTTTTTGAGGGAACCAGTCAAACCAAACAGAACCTACACACTTTCTGGCAGGGACTGGGCTGTGTGTGTTGAGGATGATGGGGTTACGTGTGGAGATCACACCCTCATTCTGGTATACATGCAGTCTGCATCCAGGCAGGAGGCCTCTGGGCCGGACAGGACAATATGCAGTTCTCCACCACTTTCTCCGTTCCTGCCCTCTGTGACCAGTACAGAGCATCAATAACAACACCTTATTTCCGTCATGCCTAAACATGAGAGCCAAGAGATTGATGATTGTCATGAATCATTGTCTGCAAACACGCCAGTGTGATTCTCTTAGGAATAGCTAACCCTTACTCAAACAACGGCACTTTACCTTGCGCACGTACAAGTTGAAACATGCAGGAAAAACAACAATAAAAAAAAAAAAACAATGAAACACTTGCCTCTCAGAAATGACTCCTCCCTCCTTCAACGCCAGTCCTTAGACAGATGAATTTTGGGAAAGGTTGCATTAATTGAATTCTGCTCTGTCTGGCAGCTTCTCCAGCCATTCTTTCATAGACGCTGAAAGAAAGCTAAAAGTTGGCTTCCACATCCATATCCCTGTCTTTTTCAAGACGAGTACAATGGATGTCTATGTGCATTCAGTCCAAGTGCCTGTCACAGAGAGAGATTTATGTCGTAGAGATGGCAGGGAATTCTGTATGTGTTTCCATTATCCATTACTATACCAACTCACCGCCCCCACCACACACACACAAACACACACACACACACACTGTCTTTTCACTTTTGGTATGAGGGAGCACTCCAAGCAGGAGAATGAGGGAGAGACAAACACCTTCGGCCTGTACACTGGGAATACTCTGAGATTAGATGCGGATACAGCCGAGCAAATGAAAGGTCACTCCCCCCCGGAGCTTCGGAACAGACTCCACTGAGATGAAGGTCAACCAAATGAAGGTCTGATTCTTTTCACTAGATGATATCTGTAGTGTCCTTTTAATTTAGTCTGGCATCTCTTTAGAGCCAAATTCAAAAGATTCTAAGATAAAGTGGGTTCATAACAGAAGGATTTTTATTTCCCACGTCAAAGTATAAAACTTAGTATAAAACTTGGTTTCTTAATATTGAGGTTTTTGCAATAGTTTACTAACATACTCTAAAACAAATTACCTGTGGCTTTGGTCGTTAGATCTCATTTTCACTCTTTAACTCCTACCAAACATGCTTGGGTGTTTTCAGCTGCTCATCCAGTAAGAGATCAACTGGCTCTCCTGTGTCCTTTCCACTGTTCAGCTCTTCTCTTGCCGTCGCTACCCTCTCCTCCTACAACACCCCCCCCTCACACACACACACACACACACACACACTCACACACACACACTCCTGTCCTCTCCCCCGTGGATCATCCATCCATCTCTCTCGCTCTTTAACTCATGAGCCTGCAGAAGAGGCAGCCATCAATCAGGGTCTGAGCAGGCCTCATCATTTCAGGGCATCAAGGGTAATAAACAATTAATCGTGATCGGTGAAGATGTGAGCCTCCAGGGCCAGGGAGAACGGCACTGTCTCCAAGGGGGCTGCCTCACCTCCACATCGCTTCTCCTCCTACCAGGCCAACCTGTAGTCTCTGGAACCCAGCCTCTTCATGTCTAGGACATCCAGGATGCAAACTGCTTAATGAAATACTTTATATGGCAGAATATTAAACACTTTAAATTAAAACATAAATTCAGTATAATTGTTAAATATTTGTAATAATCCCATACTCATTTTAGGCCCCCTTTTATACTTGCATTATTTAAATTGTATTATTCATTATTTTTGAGTCATTAATTCAAAATCAATTGACTTTATAGAATAAAAGAAATATGTAGATATGTAAATTAGCATAATGTGGATGAGAAATGATTACTCTTACATCTTTTTATCAGTTCAGTGCTTATTACATCCATGTATTCTTGCTAAAGGTTAGAATCTTTGTTTAAATATTATAATAAATTCCTCTCAGATATTGCCCTTTCTTGGTTGGTCAAGGATTCTTTGATGTTTTGTGATGTTGTAAAAAAGACCTTCACAGGACCACGATCCCAGCAGCTGTGAAACTTGCATCTTAAATGCAAGAAGTACCCATAATTACTTTGGACATGCAGTGGTCTTGAGTTATCAAGGGTGAGATGAAAATAAATTTTATTTGAAGTTTTGACTGGAGGGTGACTTTCAGGTTAGAATTTGTATTACTCTGTTCTGTAATGCATGCCTGTGAGATTCCTCCAAATGCTTCCTTATCTAGACGTCCTCTTAAACAAAGTCTGACACTATATAGAGGTTTAGTGTCTCATTTTTATAACAGCTTCACGGCTTTGCTTCACAGGTGTGCTGCTGTTGTGGTACGTGATGGAGGACTGTAATTCTTTGCGTGGGATAAAGGCCTTTCTCCTTCCAGGAGTCCACCACACCAAACTCATCTTGAAGCAATATATAGCCTAGGATTGTCCCTTTGAAATCATTCTAAATGAGTTTTTTCAAGGTTCCATACTGCTAGAAGTATAATAGTGAAACTCAACACAGCATCTTTCCATCTTACATGACAAATACAGGGTCTTTTCCTACTTAGATATGGTGGAATACCAAAATAGTATTGTCATGTTTAAAGGATAAAAATAATGACTCATTGCAACTGATATCGTGAGAACCTGGATGAATCATGAAACCAACCTGAATATTCTGAAATCTTGACTCATTCTTTTGCTTTTGCTACGTGATTCATATTTATTGTGCAAACCTTGGTAGAAATTAAAGCCACTTTTGAAGAACTTTGATGATAAAAGTCTAATCTTCCAATGACATATACAAAAATAAGTGTATTTACTCAGTCAACAGCCTTTCAAAACACACTTGACCTGCCATTATCAAATCAAAGTTTTCTGTGAATAACTGCGCAGCTGACATTCACAGCACTGGAAACTTTCCTCTGCATGCCTCTCCTCAGACGTACCTAATCATTCCCCGCAGTGCTACCCAGGACCTTTGGACTTTTACCCTGTCTAAGAATAACAATGGGAGATGTTTTGAGGCCAAAATTAAGAGCATTAGAACTGGTAGAGCAGGCCAGGCTGTGACCCCTCCCTCCCCTCCCCTCCTCGACAGAGGAACATAGGGGGAGTCATTTTTAGCCTCATCACTCCAAGCAGAGGAATTAGCCCAGGCCTCTGGAAGCTTTGGCTGACAACCATAATTTAGCAAATCCGCCTTAAGTACATTAAAGCCATGTCTTAAAGAAAGAAACATCTGTTCCAGTGTTAATTGAACTTTAGCAGGATCAATCATTGCAATGGCTGATGGACGCCGAACTTCAAAAGAACAGGTCCGTGTAATCCAGAAATCTAATGTCACTGGGAGAAAGTTGCTAAATGCAGATATAGATGGCCATAGGAAGTATGAAAAATGGATAAACAAACAAACAAAATTTCTATTTCAGTGATATACAGTAAACCACTCTATACTGATAGTTATATTCATACTTAACTGCACGTGGTTATTGCAAAAAAGCTCCTTGTTTGCACTGTTTAGTGACCTTGTATTGTGTATCTTTATTTTGCATTTTGTATCTTTGAAATGATCAAATCACTGCTTAATACCTATTTCTGTAGTTAGGGAGTAATAATCTATTGTGTAACTGCTCATATTCATTTCTGAATATTGGATTAAGTTAGTCTTAAGGGCATTAGAAGTGGATTATACATTTTCAATATGTTTGGCAAGATTCCAGATGCCTAAAATTGAAGGAAGTGTAGTGTGCCTTGTTGTATTGGCCTTTGAAAATCCAAGGGATTATTTCTATTATGCCATTAGAGTTGCTAGGGTCAAAGGTCGTGGAGAGCAACAAAAACTGTAGTGGAAACTGTACTGTAGTCCACAAGGTTTCTAGAGAAACAAAGCACACACAATAAATAAACTAGATTTGTACAGAGGAAGATTTAAATTTAAGAAAAAGAATAAAAATATCTTTAATGTGGGATTAAAGCATTTTCTGACATTGAAGGATTGGATGGATGGTCTCAGAGGGAATCTCTCAAGTAGAACTCTCACAAAATTTAAAACAACAGCCCACATGTGTTCTCTAATGCAGCAAAATAATGAGTCACTATATGGTTACTCTCACGTCAGCATCAAAGTTTGTGTGGGCTATTTGTGGGAGTAAGCACCACTTCAAATTCATCTAACCTGAACAACAGAGATAACCATGCAGTTATAAATGGTTCATTGATTTGACAGATGGACCTGAATCTCTACTCTTATCAAACTGGTTTAAAATTGGTACCCACTTATCCATCTCTCTCATCCATTTCTTATCAAAACGTCTTGAATGGTTCAGTGACACTTGATAACCACACACTTTGAAAAGACTCAAGTAACTCATCTAAGCTGCATCAGATGATGGTGACCAACGTCTGGTATTTATTTATTTATTTATTTGTTTGTATTCCATGCCATTCTGACATCAAAAATGTGAAAAAAGCAAAAGAACATTGTGTTGTGTGTGGGAAACAAACATTAAAGAAAAGGTTTTAATACCAGACCTTATTTAAATGGTTTTTATTATTATTATTGTTTATCACAGTTCTGCACCTTCTCACTGGGCTTAAAACATTTCGGGTGATCATTTGTTTTCAAAAGAATAATCTCCTTTCTTCCTGTTTGAGGAAACTCACAGTGTAGATATGTGTGAGTTTGTGTATTTTTGTTTATTCGAAAAAAGTTGTTGTTGTTTTTTTTAATAACAGACTTTTATATCACATTTACTTTTTTGAACCGTTTGCAATTACTCGGTGCAACCATTTGTAAACTTTCACACAAATGAAGCCGTACTGACTCATACTGTCTTTTTGTTTATCTATCCTGCTTTATTATCACTGGTCTTCATCCAAGGACATGCATGACTACTGTTTACCATTTAGTAAAGAAATGTACCAGGGTTTCTGACGACTTCACAAGACCCACTGAAAAGCTGCAAAAAATCACAAGACTCTCAGATTCTTCTCAAACTGTAAGAAGTTATTGTATACAGGACTACAAGTGACGGGAAAGGTATAGGCTTTCATTTAATAAGGTATAGCAAATCTATCTAACAGTAGACAGTATCGACAGTATGGAAAGAATTGGAACTGGAATCTGATTCTCTCTTGTACACTAGAGAATATTGACTTGAACACTAGAATATTCTCTTGACTTGTTCAGACCACTGGCCTGGAGTTTTGGAGTTGGTGTACAGAAGTCCATATACATCAACATATAGCCAAACACAAAGTTATCCAAATGTCTGTAATATTATTAGTGTTAGTTAACTTAGTATTGATTAACAACAGTATACACAAGTCCTTTGTTTATCAGACCTCTTGCAGCTATTTCAGGGGATAGTTGTTCATTTATTAATGCACTTAGCCTTAAATTGGAACACAAATGTTTTCTCCTAGGGGAATACTGATTGTTATGGGCACAGCATTACGAGTAGCTTAATTCCACAAAGCTAATTAAAGATAAGTCCCCTTTATTAGTATGTATCATACTAGATGACTCTGGAGTGTCTCTACCCAGATCTTAACTATGTCATGTGCTTGTGGTAAAATGGTCACTCAGATTTATCTACGATGTAGTTGATGTGTGGTGTTTTCTACAGCGCCTCAGGGATGGAAGGCTGCAGCAGACCCAGGGATGCTGGCTTTTGGTTTGTTCTGCTCGAAGAAAAAAAATCTCAAGACCTTTTTCTACCTTTAGAACTTCACAAATGCCATTGTGGGATGCGTAGCTGAAGGCCAGGATCTGAAAGGTGTGACAAACAGGTGATGCACGCATAAAGATGCAAATAAAAACAAAATTATCGCTAAGGTTCTGGATGCTGAAAACATGCTGACAACATGCTGAAGACAAGAACATGATAATTAAATGTAATCTCTGGGAAAAATGTCGTTGTAATTGGTGTATGAGACCGTCAACACGCTTTTTTAAATTTCCTCATCATTGTTAATTGGCCGTAATTACACGCATTAAAATAAACCTAAAAAGATACTTTTAAGCCTGGAATGGTAACTTCCGTCCAAAGAGAATATCAGGAAAGCAGTCATTAGCAGATGTGTGTGTTTCGGGAGGGGGGGCACATACACTGCATTTTGCACCGCATCCCAGAGCTCGTATGTTAATGAAACCTTTCGGATGGCATTGACCACGCCACGCTCTCCGGCGTACGATCACAAGTGCGTTCACTCATCCGTCTGCGGTTTCACGCCGCACGGCGTTCGCTAAAAGCTTGCTCCTCTGCTTCTGGTGTCATTGACAAACAGGTAATGTCACAAGCATGGGTGGTACGTGCTAGGAGGGAACAGGCTCCGCGGACAGGGGCGCTGTGAAGCACGAGGGCCACTAATGGCTTATCGATGGAAGCGCGTCCCCTTCAGCTCCATCTCCCGTCCTGCGTTTGAGTGGCCGAGCCCTTCAGGTACGGAACAGCTGACAAACGCGTTTACCAGCGGGTCGAGAGGACAGGGAAGGTAAGGACAGCTAGTTAAGTAAATGTTCCAAAGGGCTCGCAATGCAGGCTCCAGCACACAGCATACACACACACACACACAGCAGACACACACACAGAAGAGATACACACAGCATACACACACACACACACACACACAGAAGAGATACACACAGCAGAAACACACACACACTCAGCAGACACACACAGAAGAGATACACACCGCAGAAACACACACACACTTAGCAGATACACACACAGAAGAGATACACACAGCAGAAACACACACACACTCAGCAGACACACACCGCAGCTGAGTGACAACTCAGGCACAAAAATGTCCAAATGTCCACTATTCAGTCAAGCTTGTTGATATTTATTTATTTATTTTTCTTGGAGCAGAAAGCTCACATAAGTAAACAACGTACAATACCCCAAACCCTCAACCAAACATCACTGACCCTGGACGTTTCATTTCTTAAACATTCTGACTTTGGAGGTTTAAAAAAAAAAACCTGTTTTTCCTAAGCTTGTATTTGAAAGGAACTAGACTAGAAAGTCTGTTTCCAGCTGTGCTCCACCTTGTGCGG
Organism: Tenebrosternarchus preto; assembly: GCA_025802075.1. Classification (NCBI taxonomy): domain Eukaryota; kingdom Metazoa; phylum Chordata; class Actinopteri; order Gymnotiformes; family Apteronotidae; genus Tenebrosternarchus; species Tenebrosternarchus preto. The sequence goes on from JAOYMR010000023.1 coordinate 5,779,970, forward strand.
AATCAGCGCATATGCCTGAGGCAGGTGTGAGGGTCCACGCTCAGCGCCGTGTTCCTGCGCTCCAGGACCGGCTCGCCGCGGCTGATGCCAAACAGGACGGGACCCTAATCAGCAAACCTCCTCTCCCTCGCACAGAGTCATTAATCTGACATCCACCCAGTCTGGGTGCACAATCCAGGTCTTTAGAGCCTTTTTTATGTGACTTGTATGCTGAGCGCTTCTCTGAGATCAAGTATTCATTACTCTAATAACCGTTAACGATACTGTCTAGGGGGGGTTACAAAGAATTAGGTGTGACAAGGGCAAAGGAGCTTGAAACTTTTTTAAAAAATCTTCATTATGGCTCTTTACAGTGCTCATAAACATTTGTCTACGATATGAAGTGGCTTTGGTTTTTACTGCATCTTTCTAACCTAACTAACACTAGATATGGTGGTATCGTTTTGAAAGAGAATAATGTGGTTTTACAGACAGCACAGAGAGTAGAGCTTCCTTGAAGAGTTGCTACAGAGACCTTAGCCTCAGAAGATAACCAGTACGAGGATTTCGGATTCGTACGTTCTGATGCATGAAGGTGCAGTTTGGAAAAATATCTCCTTTTCGGTGTTTGTCAAACCTATGATAAGCCAATGTGGATAAAATTGTTGCCTAAGGCTGTAATCCAAAACGCGTTCAAGCAGACATTACAGACATGCACACACACACACACACACACACACACACACACACTCCTCTATCACTTTTTAGATAATAACTTAACATAGTAGAGCATGAAACTCCATATTAAAAGCATTCCTTTCATAGATCTACAACCCTTGCTCCTAAAGGACCGTTGCCTTGGTGCTGGTATCCCACCTCCTTCACTTTGGAGTGGAACCTCCCCTTTATCCCCTTTAATAAACAAACAGTCCAAAGCCCCTGGTAAACCCTGCGTCAACAGAACACAACCACACCTTTGCCTTGGCCAAACACATTCTAAGCCGCAAGCCGTCTCTCTTCCACTCACTTGGGAGTGATTTTGGAGATGAACAAGGTCGTCAGGGGTGAGGGGTTGGGCTTGAAAAGGGCTCTGTATATCACCACTCGTTTGTCAACACTCTCTCTCTCTCTCTCTCTCTCTCATTACATGCATGAGTTGAGTGAAACCTAAAACCCTGAGGCTTATGAGACATGGGAAATATGGGACAGAAGCAATCAGACAAAATGCAAGATTTTATGTTTTGGAATCAAAAATGGATTTTAGGAACTTAGATTATCTATCTATCTATCTATCTATCTATCTATCTATCTATCTATCTATCTATCTAGCATTACATATATATATATATATAAATGCATTTATACTATATTACATAATAAGGCTATTATTACCATTAAATACGCTTCATAAACGGTGCATAATCTTTATTGTTTGTTTTATTTCGTTTACTTCTTACGATAATACGGTCATCTACTATTGCTTTCTTAAGTAACAAGAAACACCTGCAAGTTTGCGGTATGCGGGGTACTCTAAGTGCACCTCTTTGTCCCTTGGTTGTTTTTCAAGACCTCTGTCATTGGATATCAATGTACAAGAAATGTTACGTTTTCCAAAATTTTAGAGCAGAAGTTCATGAGTGCACTTATAGTTAATGGCTCTGTTGAAGGAGGGTCTTTAGGGAGGGTTAAGTTACAACCCCATACTGGAGGCTCAGAACCTTTGCCACAATAAACTGAAGTTAAACATCTTAATGGGCATGGGAAATGGCTCGGTGACCGAAGATTTTAAAAATGTGAGGGCTCTTCTGGCGTGAAATTTGAGAGGGTTCAGAAAGTGGTTACAATTCATTCTCTTGCCATGTACTCGCATAGTTGAATAAGTTTGAGTCCACTTTTAATGAGTCCACTGTACGACAAAGGCTTTATACACGAGCGGCCAAGCTTTCCATGTGCACTGCATAACTCACTGTTAACTCCCGTTGACTGGATTTCTAGCGAATGGTTATTAGTTCTTACCGGAGTCGGTGCAGCGGTGGGAGCCTTGGTTGGCTCAGCGCATTTCAATGAGTGCTGCATTGAGGAAGAGCTTACGCTCCTCTCGTGCTTCACCAGATCCCGACTGTTGCGGACAGCGAACGAGTGCGCTGCGAACGAGCGTGTGCGCGTCAGCAGCGGACACGCACGGAGAGGGACAGAACTGAAGAAGAGAGCGGCTTTTTCTTTCCAACCGCCGTACATTCAACTCCACTTCGTACACTGGCAGCTGTCGGTCAGCACAATTCCGCCGAAAATGATCAGGACGCTCATCTGTCTCTTCGGATTGCTCGTCGGTGGCGGTCAAGGTATGGTGGAATGAATCTCGGGCGCGAGTTCGTTGAAAAAGCTATCTGAAGAAAGATGTGGGAGGAGTAGGGCGAATTTGTTTTGGGGTGTTTTGTAGTTTGGGCACGTCCATTTGGAGAAAAACATTTCTTTTGACAGATTAAGCCTGGCTTGTTTAGAGTGCAAAGGCTCACCGATCGCACTTCTTTTCGTGCATAAATACATTTTCAATACCCCATCACTTCCCAATGACGACTTGCTGTCGGTTCCAGAGAGTGTATTTAAAGAAAGACGTGTTTATGGCATTTATTCACTGATGATATTACTCGTTAAGAAAGCGGCAAACTACTTTGACTATGTTTGTATGAGATGGAACAAATACATCGAAAGGAATCCTGTCAAATATCCTGGATGATATAGCAAACTAGGAATTATACATTTAAATGTTTTACGGTTTTTTTCGGGAGCTGGCAACCTTAAATTTTACACTTCGTTTGCGAAAAATATTTGTGTGTATATTGAATGCCCTGTGGTCAAATCGTATTGTTTGCTGTGGGGTTCGCTCCGCATGCAAGCGCATATATTAACTTAACGAACCACCCTTACGGGTAGCCTAAATATGAGGGATCGGGGGTCTGGTTTATGCACTTGCATTTGAACACCTGCCCAGAATTTATGTATCACTGAACTAATTAATCATTATTCGCGCCGAATGTGGCATTAGTCGTATGCTGAAGTCCGTGAGGGCGGTGTGCGATGGAAGTTTAACGCGAGCCCCTATACACACAACGGCAGGTGGAGGTAGAGGGCTTCGCATTGTCCCACACGGCTACGCATTACAAAGATGTTTTCGAGAACCAAAAGAAGAAAAAAAAAATTATGTTGGGTAGAGAGACTCGTGTGAACCGCTTACCTCTACAAGTCAAGGGGCATTTGATGGTCCTGCATGGCAGAGGATTATTTCACTTCATTTTAATGTCATCGTTGTTGTATTGTTGTTTTATCGTTGTTGTTGTTGTTGTTGTTGCGGGATGGTGTAATTGTTCCCCAAAGAGACTTTATGAACAACAATAAAAATGTAATAATTAGGTACAGGGCATATTTGGAGTATAGTAGAGGTGACAGTGTTATATGTGAAAACCTGTTGGTTTTTGTACTTTTCCTCTTGTTAATCCTCGTAAGATATTTAGCTGAGGAACTCAGGGTAGAGGCCCAGAACGGCCGATTAAGGTGGACTGTTGTGAAATTATCTCTCTCTCTCTCTCTCTTTCTCTCTCTCTCTCTCTCTCTCTTTCTCTCTCTCTCTCTCTCTGTGTGTGTGTGTGTCTCTCTCTCTCTTTCTCTCTGGTGGCATAGATATAATATAGTGCAAGTTCAACAGCAGACTCAACATTAGTGAACACAGCAGTTGTACCAACTTCTCTAAGAGACACTGAACCACTTGGCCCCCAGGTCATTGCTAATGTATGGTTGCTGAGAGCTGTGTGTGTGTGTGTGTGTGTGTGTGTGTGTGTGTGTGTGTGTGTGTTTGGTTTTGCTGAAGCTCATTGTGATCAGTTATGTGCTGATGGTCTCTTTGGAGTCACTTCTTCGAGCTGTTAAGTGCTGTAATGAAGGAAGTCCTCTGAATCTCATTCTCAGATGTCAGCCATGTGATCTGTAATCAATCTATGCCTAGAAACTGTGTTTTTTGTGCATGTGTGTTTGCACATGTATGAGTGTGTGTGTGTGTGTGTGAGAGAGAGAGAGAGAGAGAGAGAGAGAGAGACGTGCGCTTTGGAACCGTCCTTGAAGCCATTGGATGTTATAAGAATGAACTCACCCTAGTCCGTCCTAAATGAACATGCGCTCCACCTATTTAAGGCACCTCATTAATATTAATGATACCAGAAAGTCCCTGTGACCGCTGATCCTCAAACCTCCGTTGTCCTGCTGTGTCCAGTGCTCTTGCATTTAAGTAGAGAGCAGTGAGTCAAGTGCACCAGTATCTATACAGAGACCAGCATTTTTAGGTGTAAAGCATTAAACGTCATAATAAAACGTCTTGAACCAACATTTATGAGTCACTGACTAACTCTTGCTGCTAGAGCTGGTCTCCTGGTCTGCTGTTTGGAAAGGTTTATTGTAAAAATGGCATGAAAAACTGATCTAACAGTGCACAGGCTGTCAGTGCACTAATACTATATATCTAGATGTTTCATTGTGTACGTACTTACTGTGAATAATCTGACCAAGCATATATTTTAAATATATTCATCCTATTTTGTCCTGGTGAGGTCACAGGGTCTTTTTAGCATCTGTGATCCTAAATGGCAAACTGTCTCTGTCATCTAGGAAGAGACATATATTTTGGTAACAGATAGTCTGATTGTTTCACTCCTTGTTATGGCCAGTGAATTTTTCATGTACCCCTATATGGAATTGTTTCAAATAGTTTTTCCACAAAATTGTAATCATTTAAAAAAAGTACAGCACAAAATGTATATCCTGACAAAGTGTGAAGATAAATGAGCAAATATTGCAGCTTTTTAGATTTGTTTGTTTCTATTTTCAACATGCAACCCTTCCATGGTGGTTCTGACACGGATTAAACCACTGCTGCCGTACTAATTACCAGATTAAACCACTACTGCCGTACTAATTACCAGATTAGACCTCCGTGGTGTTGAGTGTTTTTGCAACACCTTTTTTCCTACTTAAAAATGAATCTTTTTATACCTGAAAACAGGGTAAGATATTAAACGGCCTATTTTATGCAGTGATTAGCTATAATCACCCATGTCATCAGTGACCCGCTTTTCAGTTGCGTGTAGCTAAATGTTAGTTAAAATGCTGTTAGTCTCTGTGTTTCATTAATTTTAGATTTGTCTGTAGGGGAAAAAAAAAATCTATGAAAAATTATGCCAACGTCTGAACTGGTTTTCAAAGCTAATATTCCCATGATTTGTCCAGTGCATACAATGGTAATTACATTCATTGGAAGCAAAAAGATTTTCGTGAAATGTCCAATACCTTACAGTTAAGTTATTTATTTGTTTACCTTATGCTATTGTTTATGATAGATGCTTGATATTTAACAAGTGCATTACTTCTGCTGCATTGGCGCTGAGATCAGTATCCATTTTTAGACACGTTTGTGAAGTCATGAGTTGTGTTTAACAGTAGCAACAGCAAAGGACAGTAACAACATCGATAACAATAGTTATGATAGATAAACCATAGTAACAACATCGATAACAATAGTAATGATGGATAAACCATAGTAACAACATCGATAACAATAGTAATGATGGATAAACCATAGTAACAACATCGATAACAATAGTAATGATATATAAACAATAGTAACAACATCGATAACAATAGTAATGATATATAAACAATAGT
>JAOYMR010000023.1:5818438-5829461 GCA_025802075.1 Tenebrosternarchus preto
GTGTGTGTGTGTGTGTGTGTGTGTGTGTGTGTGTGTGTGTGTGTGTGTGTGTGTGTGTGTGTGTGTGTCCTTCGGTAGTCTCACTGGAAATATGACAGCTGCAGTCAAGCTGACAGCCCTTCCAAATCATGGACGCTGCTTCTGACAGCCCCAATCTTCCCTCTCTCCCTTTCTCTCTCTCCTTGTCTCTGTCTTGCTCTCTGTCTCTCTCTCTCTATCTCATTTTGTCTCTCTCCCTCTCTTTCTCACAGTCTCTCTTTCTGTCCCATTCTTTGCCTCTCCTTTTCTCTCTGTCCCCCTCTCTGTGTATGTCTCCTCTCTGTGTGTGTCTGTCTCTCTCTCTCTGTGTATGTGTCTCTCTCTCTCTGTGTATGTGTCTCCCTTTCTGTGTATGTGTCTCTCTATGTGTGTGTGTCTCTCTCTCTCTGTGTCTCTCTCTCTGTCTCTCTCTCTGTGTATGTGTCTCTCTCTCTCTGTATATGTGTCTCCCTCTCTGTGTATGTGTCTCTCTCTCTCTGTGTGTGTCTCTCTCTATGTGTGTCTCTCTCTCTCTGTCTCTATCTGTGTATCTGACTCTCTCTGTGTATGTGTGTCTCTCTGTGTATGTGTCTCCCTCTCTGTTTGTGTCTCTCTGTGTGTCTCTCTCTCTCTCAGTGTCTCTCTTTCTGTGTGTCTCCCTCTTTTCACACCCTGTTATTACCTCTTCACAGTTTTTTCTACGTTTTGAGCTCTAGCTGTACACTACAGGAAGAGGCTGATGCAAGCTTTCTGTTTCCCATTTAAATAAAAATGTTAATTGAAAAAATACCATCACGCTGAAGCTCATCTCCGTGGCGATGCATGATCTTTTGCTCTTTCGATTTCTTTCTCTATGTAACACCCATAAAGAAGAACCCTAAAGTTTAGCAGAATGTTCTTCCATACGCCTAACGAAGCACTGTTACGCATTCCTCATTTGTGTTTTTCTGTTTGATCTGTCAGTCTATTTTGCTAGAGATATTTTCAAGCTTTTTTTAATTAGCAAAAACATGTATGAAGATTTCCACATTCTCCTTTTTTGACTGATCACATTAAAACAATTAGAAAACCCATTCAAAATTCGAATATATGGGGGACGTGTTTATGCTATGCGAGAGTTTTACCTGTTACCTTGGTGCAGTGTTTTGCATCATGAACAATGACATGTCCTACATTCTGAGAGAGCGAGGGAGAGAAGATCACAAAGGGAGAGTGTACTGTAATTACAAAAACACCCATTAAAGTTTTTAATTAGCTTTCTGCTTCAAACTCGCCAGTGATTTCTATTTTATGCTTTCCTCAATCACAAGCTCTTAAACTAATGAGCTCACCCATGGTTTATTTCATCCAAATTAATGTCTTTGTAATAGTGCACATTTAATGAGAAAAAAAAAGCAACTATATATATGCAATTCTATAACCTGAACATACAAGGGGGTGCACGCCCAGAAAAATACGTACACAAACACACATTCGACACTAATCAAATTTCTGAACAGAAAGGTTAAAAGGTTCAGACGAGCTGTCCTGCAGGTTTTCTTACGCGGGGCAGAGTCACGTACGATTGCTTATGCATGAGCTCACGTGGAAGTACAAACGTGTGGCATGTCTGAGTGCTGCAGTTCAGAGGACCAACAGGAGCAATGCAGATGGGTGACCCAGGTGGTCAAATCCCGCAGTGCACACACACACACACACACACACAGACACACACACTCGAAAAAACAAACAAGATCTTTGCTTAACCGGTACTGTTTGCTTCTGATACTGTGTGCAATGTGTACAGCAGCATATGAGGGGTGACTTGGTGTTCAGTGGCATGTTTAATTCAGACCACAATCCAGACCAGACTGCAGGCATTTACCTTCTTCCTGAATATAAACCCATTAAGCATCATTTTGAGAATTAGACAGAAATTTCCTAAACAGTGTGGTTGTTTTTTTATAATCGGTTTTCATAAAAATACTCCATGACATCTGACTTCATGGCTTCCAGATTTCTATAGTTTTAACATCATGTAGACTCAGAAATTCAGATTTATTATGTCTTTTCTTTTTGATCATGAAAAAGGTTCTTTAGTAGGTTTCTTTAGTAAAAAATGTTCTTTAGTAGGTTTCTTTAGTAAAAAAGGTTCTTTTCTCTTATTTTTGAGTCACTAAAACACTGTCATTAGTGGCCACTTTACAGTTAATAATTAGTACAAAGGGAGGGTCGCAGAAGAGTCTGCATTGATTCAGATCACTTCAGAATTGTGGATGGACATTCAGAAATGTGGATGGAGACACTTGAAGATTTCCTTGGTTTTGTTTTTGTCCAGCCAAGTATCTCAGATGGTCCCTTGGTTTAAGGTATCTCAGATGGTTCCTTGGTTCCAGGTATCTCAGATGGTCCCTTGGTTCCAAGTATCTCAGATGGTTCCTTGGTTCCAAGTGTCTCAGATGGTTCTTTGTTTCCAGGACTAGCAGAACAATGAATAATCCCTGATCCACAGATGAGATCCCATAACCAGTAGAGTATAGAATAGTGTAGACTCACTGCCCTCATTAGAGCCCAAAGGTGTTTTCTTAGGCTGCAGTTTTTAATTTTACTGTGGTCTGATTATATTGCAAGATAAATCCATATTTAGATAAATCCATATCCAGTACTCATTCCACTAGGCAAAACCAGTAAAGGCTAGAACTGACACACAAGACTGAGCTGAACTGAGTCATAGTATTTTCTTGGGGTAGTAGTACTTTCTGCCTATGCGAAAAGTTTAAGGGTGACATTGACAAGGCACCTGAAAGGCTTAGGGTTGAAGTCAAGGGGACGAGTGGTAGGCAGCGCCTCACCAGAGTCCTGCAGCACAGTTCAGTAGCAATTCTGCAGGTCTGAAGGGGAGGAGGTATGTACACAGTAACAGTTGCAATAAGGTAGATATGCAGGGACATGTGGTTTTGTGCAACCTTCAAAACTCATGCCAGCCTACACAGAGGCCTTACTCATAATATAATAAAAAAAATTTAAAAAAAAACATTGGAAAAAGCTCAAACGAGCTTCTCACAAACTGTGCTCATGTTAGGAGTCAACAGGCAAAGAGGCTCAGTGGTAATTAAACAGAAAGGGCTCGTTATAAAGAACTTTGAAAGGCAAAGAAGGTAAATCAAATCTTTACCTCCAGCTAGTTTCAATGGCAGGTTAAATATGGCATTAACAGCTTTCTTTTATTCTTCTTTTAATTGGAGAGTGAAAAGGAAATGTGTTCAGTAATGAAAGACAAGAGGTGCTGAGCTCTAGAGCTGGTCTCACTTCCTCTTGGCCTTGATCAAGAGTCACGGGCTCAGCCACATCATGTTCTCACGCTGGTCCTGGAACTCGCAGGTTTAACGATCAGAGTGAACAAACACACGTCCAGCTGGGCCAGCCACAGTCCAGAGGAGAGAGAGGGCTGGAAATAATTAGCCATGCCTCCTCTTCACCAGCTTCACCTGATAGTTGCATCCTTTGCCACTATCGCCCTCCGGGCACTGGCATGGTGTTTGCTGGACATCCTGTCCCGCGGGTCGCAGATTTCCATGCTACTTTCGTTGCCCTGAGTTCCAGTTGTGAATTAAGGGGCATCACAGAATAGCAGCAGGGTGACTGACAAGTAGGCAGCCAGACAGGCAGAGGGGTAAATACAGGGTACAGAGCTGGACAAGCAGATAGCGCCACACTGCCTTCTCCCTGAACCCAATTGGGAAAAACACAGCGACGGGCAGGACAGGAGGGCACAGATGGATTTGCCTGAATGACAGTTCAGCAGACATAAAGAGTGTTTCTCAGGGAAGGGGGAAGGGGTCGGTGGTGGTGGGGGTTTAAATGACCACGACGAAGAGTCAAAAGACCTTGGACAGCTGGTACTTCATTTTCTGGTTGTGTCATGAACACAGTAAAAATGCTGGAGTTTATGAAGCTCGGGCAACACCCAGTATTCAGATCTATCATGTCAAAAATATATATTTTGAAATAGCAAATTGACAGCAGTCAAAAAAAAAAATAAGAGTGAGTTCAGGACCACGGACAGCGACCCTGTGCCCTCCCACATTCAGCCTGATGGTTATAAGACATAATAACCTTTCATTAACCTGGCAGTATATGGCAGACACACTGATATACCACACATTGGATAAGCATGTGACCAACCACTATGTGAAGCTGACTCTTGTTATTTTGTCTGTGCTTTTGACTGGTGTCTTTCTATTTGGTAGCAAGAGGAGAGAAACATGTGGTGTAATTGGATTGTATGTGTGTGTGTGTGTTTTTACAGAATGACTGTCATTGACATGGACCCCCCTCTGCTCTTCTCTGTCCTTCATGCAGTATATGCCACTGCTGTTTTGCAGGCTTTGTTGGAGAGGAAAATAGCTTATTGAGCTTTTGATGTTTGAGGATATTCAACTAGAGCCAATTCGGTGGTTCCTTTGCTAAAAGAACAGATGGCAAAACCCTCACTCGAGCACCCAAGCATGTTCTGCTCCACATCCTAGTGACACTCAATATCATTTCATAGCTTTTTTGCCCTTGTGGATTTCGCCCTTGTGGTTCATCGCACACTCTTCTCGGAAACGGCGACGTATGTTGTGTGTGTTCTGAAACACGCCGCACCTAGCTTACAAAGCCATGCGGAATCTCATCGAAACACTGTGGTATTTCCTATAGATTTCAGGCACACAAATTGAAATCTACAGTGTGTGGTGCACTGGGAGAAGTCATGGCCTTTTGTGCTGTTGTGTTATCTCACCACTGCCAGACACTTTATATGCATCAGGCCTTTTTCTTTCCTGTCATGAGACATGGTGAACATGACTAACCAGTCCACCTCTCCGCTCATCACAGCTGTAACATAAAGCAGACAGAAAAGCTCCCCCTGATGTTCATACTTTCAAACGTTTCTATTGCTGATTTCCAGCAGACATGGTCTTAGCCTCTTCCGGAAGGCTGGTGTGATTCAAATTGCCGAGCTTTACTCAAGTTCTACTGAAGGCAGGACTTTACGTTTGGCTCTAGATATGGTGTGGGTTTCATCACGCATGTTATTGAATTTTGTTGTTTCTGAATGATAAAGGCAGGAGTCATGATAGGTGTCACTTTGCAGCTCCACCATCGAGGGTTGGAACGAGAGCGATGTAAAAAAAAGTGGTATGTTCTAGTAGCTTGTGGCATGTGGAAGCGCACAGAGCAAAGGTGCTAAGCAAATCAAGGCCAAAAAAATGAGGATGTAAAAATCTAGACAAACAAAACAAAACAAAAATCTCACAGGGTGTAAAGCATTGGTCAGGCTGACTTTGAAGTGCTGTTTACAGCCACACTGAGCTAAGTGGGGGGGGTCTAGAGGGCCTCATTAAAGCATGCCTTTATTTTAGCCTGACATTTGATCTGGTCCAATTAAGGCCGCAGCCTGTGTCAGCTGCACTGGCGTGAGCCTGTTCTGCTCTCCACTCACCTGCATGTAGCGATGGTACCAAAGGATTTCTGATAGGCACAGGTGTGGTCCTGCAGGATTCCTGATGGGCACAGGTGTGGTCCTGCAGGATTCCTGATGGGCACAGGTGTGGTCCCATAGGATTCCTGATGGGCACAGGTGTGGTCTCGCAGGATTCCTGATGGGCACAGGTGTGGTCTTGCAGGATTCCTAATGGGCACTGGCTGGTTGAGGGCTCCCCCTTTTCATGCAAGGTGAATATCCTGTTTTAAGAATCACTCTTTTTTCACTTCTATTTAGTTGATCGACATTTCCCAGTTTCTCTTCTATGTACAAATTATGTGTGTAATTTGTGACCTCGCCTGACCTGGAAGAACTCCAGCAACACTGCAGTTACTGAGAGATTCATATCAGTACTGACAGTACTGACATCCCCGCTACCACGTCAGTACTGACGTGTATATATGTGTATATGTGTATATGTTGGGTATATATCCTTCTACACTGAGGTTCCTTCTACACAGAGGCACCATCCTGCAGTAAAAGATCCAGGATGAGGGGCAGCTTGATTTGTCTGTATATAAAAACCATGGGAGAAGTGGAAGGTAATGAAAATTGGCAGCTTTTTGATTATTTCCTTGAGAATAATGCAATCAAGATAAAATGCAGAATGTTCGTCTGCCATAATACAGGCAATCACCTGCCGGCAAAGTGACTGCCCTCGTCAAATATCACTGAACTGATATTGCTATTAATCTAATAAAGGTCAGAGCTTCTGAGTTGCCAGAATCACACTGCAGTCAATTTGGATGTCTGGACTCCTTCATATACTGTGTTTTCCCTCTTGCCTCTTTGATAAACATCGGTGATATGGAAAGTCCGGGAATCCGTCATATTCTGGCAATAAAAACCTTCCCCCCGTCCTGTGGTGCCTGCCTGACTGACGGAATGAAAATGACAGGCACGGCCATTTCCCACAAGACAAAATCATTCGGAAATTTCTCTTTCACTGACGGAGCCACTTCGTGACATTTCTCTTCTCCAAATAAATCAATGTTGGCATTTTCCGCATGCTTCCTGGTCATCACAGTTCAGGGTGAGAGGGCTTTCAGTGAAAAAAGAGATTTATCACCACAACTCTCCCTCCCTCCCCCTCTCCCATGTATTCCTTCAGTCCATGCTGACTTGCAGAGACGTGTGTTAGTGTGTTAGCCAGCCCACAGCAGAGTTTCTACCCTACGAGACATTTGCGGGTTTTTTTTTTTTCTTTTTTACGCAGTGTCTTTTAAACTGGCTGTGCTAATTAAAATCTCACGAAGCCCTGATGCCAGTTTCACAGGTCACACTGAATAATGAGAGAGTGGAAATTAACGAGGAGAGAAAGACAGACAAAGAGCAGCGAGCCACAGGTGGGCCTGGAGAGCAGATGAAAGGAACGTGGCGTCTGGGAGCTTGAGAGAGTGATGGATCATTTGAAGCTGTGCTCTCGCGAGTGTTATCAGTGCTGTTGCAGTGTTGTGAAACATTCCCCCCCACCTCCCTATCTGTTCAAACACTGCAGCTGTATATACAGTAGGAAGCCGAAATAAACAGGAAAATGAAAAAAAAACGTGGGAAGACATGATACATAAGTCATGATGCATGATACAAAACCCACAATGCACTGCGTAGCTGATATCATTTGCCTCTCTGTCATGGATATGTGTGTGAGCGTATCTCATTTGGGCTAAAGGAGGCCTTGCTCTGTCACTGCTCGTTGCTGGCAGCCTGCAGCTCTGGCCATCTTGAATCCATTCATGAATGATGAATTGTAATTTGCGCTTCTGCCGAACAATTTCTTCTCTTCCTTGTTTTTTTTTTTTTGTTGTTTTTTTTTTCTTTTCCAATCAGCAGCAAAGGGTGGAAGTTGAGGAGCAGCGAAGATGGAAGCCTGTGGCATCATCTTGTGAATCTCCAGCCTTTGATCACTGAACTTTGATAGAACACAGCAAATAAAAAAAAAAACAATTACATTCCCTGCCATTCTCTACCATTTCCATCTCTCTCTCTCTCTCTCTCTCTCTCTCTTCTCTGTCTCTCTCTGTCAGTTTTTTTTCTCTCTCTGTGCATTCCTCTCTCATCAGTTAACGAGTAGATGATCAGGAGAGCAGCGAGTGTTTCCCCACCCGGGCAGCCCATCTTCGTCTCTCCGTCAGGCTTCCGGATTCGGAAATGCGACTTCTGCTCACGCGAGGAGCTCAGAGACTAATGCCCTCATTACCGCCGCAGCCCGAGCTACCGAAGCCACGCTCAGGATCTTCGCCAGCACGCAACACCTGGCCCTTCCCGAACCACGCTAGCATTAACAGACCATCGGTCATAAGGGAAAGTACAGCCTTTAAACTGACAGAGCCAAGCACACAGAGTTGGACTGTTGGAGGAGAAAAATCACATAATGTGGTCCCTCTGTTAAATTGGTCTTGGAGTTGTACTGGGGGGAGGGGTGAATAAATATGACACTTTTTTGGAATTCACCCCACAGTTATTTTGGAAATGAGGCATGTTTGCTGAAGTGTGTGTTCAGTGCGGCCCAGGCCCAGAGTTCTGGTGCCGGGCTGTTTAGCATCATAAAAATTGCCTGGGTTTTATTCTCCTTGCATGCCGGGTGCTGTCTGAATGCTCTTGGCTGACGAGTGTCCTACTTACTGTTCATTGTTGTGTGTGTGTGTGTGTGTGTGTGTGTGTGTGTGATGTCTCCTCTACTAAAAGTGCATTCCCAGAGATACGAATGCTGTGCTGTAGACCATCATCTCCCACTTTGTGGTCAAATCAAACATGTCACATGGCTGGAAAAAGGGAAGCGCAGGGAGAAGGGAAATCACTGAACCGAAATTCCATTAGATTGGGAATCTCTTTCCATTTAAAGCTGGCTGGCGGACGTCTTGTTTGCCCTCCCCAGACGTAGAGGGATTTATTGTTCAGGATCACCACAGCTACATGCTTTGTGCTTTAATTACATGCTTCGCTTTATGTAGCATAGAGAAAAATCAACAGGGTATTCTCTGTGCCAGCCTTGCCTGCGTCCTAGTGCCAGTAAACAGAACAGCACTGTGATAAGACCCTCTAACTCCGAGGCCTCTGGTAACATAGAGGCTGTTCTCATACTATCCATCAAACAAAGCTATCAATAACACAAGCCTTTTTATTATTATGACCAATGAAAATCAAATCATATATTAGGATCCCTTGTGGCATAAATATCAGTAATTCCAAAAGTACTCCAAAACTTTTTTTTTTCTCACAGCTGTAGGAGTTATTAAATTTAAGAGTGTTTTATTGAGTGCTGGTAAGGATTTGCATCTGTTGTTGCTCCACTTTGAGTGACTGTAGTGCATTTCCTCGTTATAATTTCCCATTTCAACAAATCCTACATCCACATTTCTTCATTGCCTGTGAAAAGTGAGAGAACAGTCCATGGTAAATTAATGAAGACATTAGAGGAGGAGGAGGAAAAAGCTTACTTAAGTATTCATTTGAGCTTGATTTGATTGCTCTCTGATTTTGCCGAGAGAGAGAGAGAGAGAGAGAGAGAGGAGGGATTCTCCTTCAAAGGCGAGAAAATTTGATTTCCTGCGATAAAAATGACAGTTAAAGTGATTAACGTGGTATTACAGACACCAGAGTGAAAGTCTACAGGGTTGAATCACTTGGGCAAGTGCTACACTGCTTAAACGCCATTAGGGACTCACTGGCTCACTGTGATGTAAATCTCTGTACGCTGGTGTACCATTAGAGCCTCTGACCTGTCTAAGTGGGTATTGGGTTTTAGGAAATCAGAAAAGGGCACTGCATAGGTTCTTTTAAAACTGTCTGCAATTTGTACTGTACAGATAATTGAAATTGGCTCTGAAGTAAACGTAAAATGAAAATATTATCTACCATAACTGGTTTTCAGTCTCTGGACTGTATCTCTGTGAAATATATATATATATATATATATATGTTTTAGCTTCTTCTAATCATGGATGAACTATTTCTAAGTACCGCTCAGCCAGACGTTTTAATTCCAGCTGCTTTCATCAGTATTGAAGCCAGAGCTCTTGTGTCTGTAATGATGGCGCACATGGAGGGTGAGTCTAATGGTCTGGAGGCCACGGAGCAGATCATCCGGGTGGGATCAGTAATTGTGTGGCTGCAGGCTGGCGGGCAGATGTGCTGCCGTGTGATAGCAGGGTTCTGTTTGAGCTGGATCACAGAGGACTGTGCAGCGGCGAGACAATATTATCCAGATTACCGCACCTTTGTCGCCACCTGTCAGCTCGTAAGGACCTCCTAACGGGATTAGACCGGGCTTGAGGAGGCACGAGCTCCGCTCAGACATCCCTCCGTTCCCCGTTTCTCCTATGCCTCTCCTCTTCTGCGTTCGCTCCACGCCGTGGTTGGTCGGCGGAAAGCTTCCTCCGGAGCGTTCCCGAGCGTTTTTCCCCAGCGCTTTGGCATGCCGTTGCGGGCACAGCTGTCCTGCGCGAGGATGCCGGGGCGGTCCATCGGAAGGGTACCGCGTCTGGCAGAGAGGCGGTCCGTGGGATCATTCGCGCTCCAGTCCTCCCGAGCGCCGTCTGATCTCCGTCAGGGCGCAGACGCGGAGCGAGCAGCCTCCATCGGACTCCACCCACTCTCCACCCCCTCGGTACAGCTGGTATAGTCTAATCACCTGCAGGGTTTGGTGCTTCATGAATTGCTGTAAAGGGCATTGGATCTGCTTGAGTTGTGGCTGGGCTTTTAACTCCTTGGGCCACGCAGTTTACAGGCCTGAAGTGTGGGTGGAAGTTAGTGCTAGAATGGCCCAGGAGAGGGTCCCACCCCGGAGGTTGGTGGGGCTCATGGAAAGAGGAGGCTGAGTCTTACAGCATTCAGTCAGGCTCCACACAAGGGGAGGAGGTGGTGTGACAGCTGCCCCCGTGGCATTTAAGCCCGCCAGGACACCAGCGGGAGGCCGTGGGGGTTCAGCAGTTTCAGCATGGCCAGCTTTTACCCCATGCAGGCAGGGGCGCCCTCTACGGGGGGTGGTGCCGATGGAGGTCTGTGTGTGGGCGTGCAGAGGCCTGCCCATGCAAGGTGGCATGCTAGAAGGGATAGAGAGAGAAAGACAGAGAGAAATGGAGACAGAGAGAGAGAGACAGAAAGAGAGATGGAGAGAGAGATGGCTCGATCACATGTTCTCACCATCACAACCTGTGGCTCGATCACATGTTTTCACCATCACACCATGTGGCTCGATCACATGTTCTCACCATCACAACCTGTGGCTCGATCACATGTTCTCACCATCACAACCTGTGACTCGATCGCATGTTCTCACCATCACAACCTGTGGCTCGGTCACATGTTCTCACCATCACAACCTGTGACTCGGTCACATGTTCTCACCATCACATCCTGTGACTCGATCACATTTTCTCACCATCACATCCTGTGACTCGATCACATTTTCTCACCATCACAACCTGTGACTCGATCACATGTTCTCACCATCACAACCTGTGGCTCGATCACATGTTCTCACCATCACAGCATGTGGCT
>JAOYMR010000023.1:5831914-5845439 GCA_025802075.1 Tenebrosternarchus preto
TGTGTGTGTGTGTGTGTGTGTGTGTGTGTGTGTGTGTGTGTGTGTGTGTGTGTGTGTGTGTGTGTGTGTGTGTTCAGAAATTTCTGCAGGGTTCTATGGTTTCCAGTGATAAATGGGAGCAGTAAGAGATCTTCCTTTGTCACCAGATCCATCTCCCTCTTTTATACCAGCAACTTCAGTGTATCAGGGCAACAAGCCTTAGTCACTGTCCTGTGAGTGTGTGTGTGTGTGTGTGTGTGTGTGTGTGTGTGTGTGTGTGTGTGTGTATATACACGTGCGTCTATGTTTATAAGAAAAAAAACAGTGGAACACAAAAACCCACCCAAAAAAGTGCTTTACTTACAGGTCTTCTTCACAGCTGTTTAGTGCTAAAAGTTAAGCCAACTTTACTTATCTCTGCGCTTCAGCATGTGATGGTGTTCTGGGGGCTTGGTTGGGTGTTTTATTGATGGATTGGGCTCTGCTGAACCCTGCAGGGGTGCTGTGTGTGAGTGCAGCTCGTGACATGTTCCTACTGGATGACCTTCTCACGGTTTCTTTCAGGACGCTGATCCGTGCAGTATAGCCACGAGGCGACCAGAGTGAAAGGGAAATTGCCGTCCTCTCTAGCCAGAGGACAGTAAGAACATTTTTTTTTTTTGCCCACAATAACCTGAATGGTAACCTACTGCTATAAGACCAGAGATAAAAAGGTGATAGCATCAATAAAAACTACGGGCTATTTACTCGTGTCCTGGAAAGGCTGTGTTTCTTGCAACCCCACTGAGAAATCAGGAGCCTAGAGGAAGATACCGTTTTGATTTTTTTCTAACAGGGTACGCGTTCGATTTTAAGGAATGTCAAGCCTGAACCTCAAAAGCCTTGTTAATGCAGAGGAGATCTAATTACCACAGAGAAAATGAATCATTACCCAGGGGTGAAAACCTCTGTCTCCTGTCATTCCTTCATATTCTGCACTTTGTTTTGCTATGCACCACTCGTCTTTCCTGCACACACCATCTGCTTTAAGAAGAGATGAGCCCATTGGTGTGATACGTGGTGCACTGTCAGTTCAAGGTCTGGGTAACAAGGCTGCAAGAGAGAGACTGTGAGGTGAATCCAATCAGCATATGGTGAAATGCTTCTCTCCAGAAACCAAAGTTCAGCTCTGCAGGTCGTACATGTTCATCGACGCCAACATGGTCCTGCTACGACGTTGTTCCAGAGTACTACAGTAGCTCAATAATGATTTTGCAGCAACGTATTTATCTTTGTTGTAAAAAAAAAAAATCCCAACCGTTGCTATGCACTCCCAGTGCCGTCCCAGAATTCATTGTGTTATGCCTTTTTGGTCTCCTCTGATGTAGTGTTTATGACGTCCTTGGATCCTGAATGTCTGAAAACAAATGGAGTTTTGACAAGGATTTAAAGGTGGAGTTTGAACTATAAATCTGCCTTCTCTTCCTCTTTTCAGGGTCAAATAGTTTATGCTGATAAAGTGTGTGTTTTTGTTTGTTTGTTTTGGGGGAGGGTAAAACAGAGAAAATGAAGTGGGGAGATTAGACATCTTCACAAGGGATATTTGACAATTTCTGTCAAAAGCCAAAGATGTAAAGTACAGTAGCACAAGATCTTCGTACAGTGAATCCACCCACAGCGGCACATTCGATTACATTACAAGCTATGCCCACCGTCGTCACACTTCTTCTGCTAGCGCTTTCTGGAATGTTCTTTTAACATTTAATAGGGTCTCATGTCAGACCCTCCTCTCCTCCCCTTCAGTCTTTGAGTGTGTTTCGATTCGCCTCAGTTCTTAATCCTTAAACAGGATTACAAGTTTTAGTCTCCCTATTTTCTTCTACTTTATTTCTCATGCCCTCAAAACATTTGCTGGTATAGGACGCCAGCAGTAGGATTATCATCAGATTACAGAGATTTGTCGCCACCCAGGATACGTGTCCTCTTTACCAAGGTGTCGGAAAAATAAACATGACTTCCGGAATTCTGGATATCTCGGAATTCTGGATATCTCGGAATTCTGGATATCTCGACCACTGTGGTGCAACTCTGGAATGGCTTTATTGACTTGCTGGACCGTCTTTCCCAACAGCGATGCTGTGAGCTTTGCCATATCTGTTTTACAGTCAGTGTCATTGCACTGTATATTTTAACCAGTGCAGCCCTGAAATACAGCCAGTCCAGAGCCTCTGCGGAGCGTCGGGATCTTCATCCTTCTCCTCTTCTTCCTCATACTCTCGGGGATGTGTCTGAGTGACACGTAGAAGCATTAACACTGAGATGCAATTCAGGAGGGACTGCTGGCCTGAAGTCTGCAAGAGACTAACGGAGGAACCATTAGTAGAGATTTAATTGCTGGACACACACACACACACAGAGCATCTTCCCTTTTACTAATATTTCCCTGTAGACAGAACAAAAGCCCCTTGCTTCTCACACAGTACACATCCAAAAGGGAAAAAAAAAGATTTCTTCCAAGCACATCCTGTGACTGGTGGATGGGTATAAGTGTATGGTTTTGTCTCTCCACATGTGTTCTTCTGCGGTCTCTACGGACTCCCCATTTCTGAGACTTGGGACACCACGGTTCTAAAGTGGCCAACAAGAAACTGATTTCCAAACCCTTGCTGTGATCATGACCTCAGAGCTGCCTTCTTCACTCCACAGCTTGTGATGTTTTTCAGCCCATCTTCTCACCACAGATCTGTTCTCATCAGCACAGCAAAGGGGGGGGGGGCAGGTTCCTACTTTCCCTCTTTGATGCTTCCATCTCCTTCTCATTTTGTCCGATGTTCCCATCCTTTTTCCATCGGAAAAGAGGAGCGATGTTTGGCCCCAGACAGCGATGAACCTTATCTCCAGCTGAATGGGAGCAGGTGCTACAGGCGACGGTATTGATCCGATTTGGCGTGAGCACTTGTAAGACATTTACAGCCCTCTAAAGACACAAAGCCTTGCTGATCGCAGCCCCAACCTGACCCAGCCTACACGAGGGCTTCGGTGGGCAAATGCCTCTGCTAATGTCCCCAAACCAGAGCTCTGGTGTGCATGAAGGGGTCCAGGGGTCACCACCCCAGAGACAGAGGACAATGTGGGGGAGAACTGGGGGAGGGTCTCAAAGCCTGGGGAAAGGGCTCTGGGGGAGGGTCTCAAAGCCTGGGGAAAGGGCTCTGGGGGAGGGTCTCAAAGCCTGGGGAAAGGGCTCCTCTCTCTTGGATCCGAAGCTCTTGGTAATGTTTTACCAAAACCACAACCATGAGTTTAGGAAGCTAAACATGTTTACATCCATTTACATCAAAACAATATTTATCTCAGTATTTATCTTCATCTAAGTTCTCAAAGATAAAGTTTTGTGTGCATTTCCATTTTTTGCATAGCTTCTAGGACCCAAAATAGGTCTTTTAGGTTATATTACATAATTGCAATTCATGGAAATTGAAACAATCGTTTGCATGTTGTCCTGGTGGCCGCCCTGGCCGCCTCCCCCCGTCCGGTGTCAGTGTGGGTGTGTCTGTGTGGAGGTGTGTTCTGTCGTTGCGTTGTATGAATGAGTGCACGTATGTGTTTAACAGTGGGTGTGGCGTGTGAATGAGCTCGTTGTCTTTGTGATACGTTGCACCTGAGTCTCGTCAAGGTGAACGTTTATCAGCGTGTCTGTTGCACAGTGTGGTGTGGGTTTTTGATGGCGTTGTTGTGTAGAGTGTCGCGTCCTCTGTTTAACAAGATACGAAACCAAAAATAAAACGGTTTATACGTTCCTTTGCAACGTGAGTCCTGTCGGCTTTTTTGCAAACCCTCCGGGGCTCAGCGCTACACATGTGTAAGACTAGAACTAGTTCTTCCTGCTGAACTCTGGGAGTTTGTTCAGTTCTCATGCAGCATTGTCAATAAGCACCTTACCACGAGAGCTAGTATGACATCAGAAAGCTTCTGAACCTGGAGAAGGCCAACAGTGACCCAGAATGCATCTCTGACACAGGAAGCGTTTACCCTCAAGGACAGAAGCTGTGAGGAAACAGCAACAGCTTCTACAACAGCAGGGGCACCTGTATAAGTGGTAACATGTCGGGCAGTCAGCATCCTGCAGTCATTCAAATACTGAAACATCAGAATCTACTTAGGCAAGCAAACCATTCTAGCAGATTTTCTTGTGCTGAACAGTGTACGTGGTGTACGGTGTTATTAGCTGTGGATAAGGGTGAAGACTCAAAGGCGTTCTACAAAAAGAGAGAGAAGGATGCGAGAAAATGGAGAGATATACACAGATTGAGAAAAAAAAAACAGAGAGAGAGAGAGATTCATGACATCATCTACGTAATCAGGCACAAACCAAACAAGTCACTGTCAGTCATTCAGTCATTCAGATACAGAACATAAGAAACTGCTTAGGCAAGTAGTCCATTCTAGCACATTCCGTGTGCAATACGTTGTACACATCATTGTGCTGTTAACTACAGAAACAGAGAAAGGGAGTAGAGAGAGGAAGAGGGAGAAAGACAGAGAGAGAGAGAGAGAGAGAGAGAGAGAGAGAGAGAGAGAAGGATTCAGTAATGGCTACAAATACAGAGAGAAGTGATAGGGTCTGAAAGGTGCGAATTTTGAATTTCGTGACATTATGGATTCATCAGTTACCAAGACTGGGCATGTTAGCTGAAAAAGTCAAAAGTAAGAGTGGGTCATTTACCACAAAACGAACAGGACCTTTTTTGTAATGCAAGGGTACCCAGAGACAGAGGTACAGCCTCCAGCTACACAACTACACTGGGAAAGTTCCCATAGTCTTATGCATGTGTGAATGTGTGTTTCTGAGTGAGACGATTTGCTATTTCACTCCACTGGATGTGTTTGCACGATCCTCCGATATCAGTTCACGATATCCCGTATCCCGATGCTGTGTATCGACAGACGGAGTGGCTGAAACACACCATGAGCTGCCCGATGAGGAAGAGAGAGACACCTTTCTACCCAGCCATCCTACTCTAATGTTCTGGGAATGTTCGTTTAATGGGGACCTGACACTGGTTCTCGTGGGCAGAGCGCCGTAAAAGGCCGATGCGCTCGGTTAATGGAAGTGCACGGACAAACCGAGACGCACTGTCATGACACGCCGTAAAAATTCAAATGAGGCACCTCACAGCAAGTACCGCACAGAAAACAAATCCAGGGGTGGGAGCTGGGAGTCTGAAAGCAGCCGAAAACTGGAGGTCTTCTCTGGGGGGGGCGTGGCAAGGGGCGGGGCAGGGTGAAGGAAAGGGCAGGGTGTACTGAGTCAGAGCCAGAGTGTGTGAATTCACACACACACACACAAACACACACACACACTCACCCAGAGTCAGCGGGGCAGAGCCATTCCCTGATCAAGTTCAACCAGTGGGCTGTCTGCTCACATCAGCCACATTTACCCAGCGTGCTTTGCTGTCCTTGTGTGCTCACATCAGCCACTTTTACCCAGCGTGCTTTGCTGTCCTTGAATGGTATCGATGTAGTGGTTACAGAACAGGTTAATGAACAGATGGTCTGATATTGTGTACTGGATACTGTGGTCATTAGGATGCCATCGTATCTGCTCTGTCTCTGACAGAGTTATTGGGACGAATCTTCGTACAGTGTGGCTAATCTTGTTTAGTGCTTAGTGGAATTAGCTCACGTGGTGCAGATTAAAAGCCTGTTCCTATGCAAATGAATGATTAAACAGGGTGTGTTCTGTTAGAGCTCCACTTAGAGGACAAACAAGCTCTTTTGATTAAACCTCATTAGTTACCTATCAGGATAAGAACAGAATTTACAGCTCTCCTCAGCTCCTGGAGCGAAAATTGTAAATAATGTATGAGGATTGTGTGTGTGTGTGTGTGTGTGTGAGAGAGAGAGAGAGTGTGTATGTGTGTGTGTGTGTTTCTCAAGATACTTTTATCAGATAGAAGCTTCAGGATCGCCACTCTTTGACCTTTACCAGTTGTAATGTCTGATGAGTGACTTTCCTGCTGTATTATTTAGCAGTAAATAATAGCACTGCCACCTGGACAGAGAGACAATTAAACACACACACACACACACACACTCACGCAGACATACACACACACACATGCAGACACACACACACATACATACACTCATGGAGACACACACGCGCATGCACAGATACACGCGCACACACACACACACACACACACACACACACACACATACATACACTCACGAAGACACACAGACACACACATACACACACTCAAGCAGACACACACGTGCATGCACAGATACACATGCGCACACACACACACACACACACACACACACACAATCACATGCATCCTCACCCTGTTTAACCCAGTCGTTTAAAGCGAGCTCTATAATCACACTTATTTCCTGCTCTCCCAGGAAGGAACACTATTACAACGCTGACAGCAGCAATTCCTCCAGCCTCCGTTCCCTGGATGAATCACCCCACCTAAATTAATCCCGTTTATCTAGTGTGGCTCAAAGACAATAGGATTATACAGTGACAAACTGATTGTGAATCATTTACCATGTTTTATGAGGCTCAAGTGTTTACTTGTAAGTGTTAAGGGATTATTGCTTTGCCCAGTTAAACTGATACTCAAAGCTCTGCATCTCCTGTTGGTGCCTTTGTGTATCTACTGGCCCATTCTGGTATCCTTAGATTCCTGGTTTCCTGAACAATAGTATTACTGAACAATAGTATTACTGAACAATAGTATTACTGCTGAAATTACAACCCCATTCTCATGCAGTTACATTAATTAAACCTTAGATATGAGATCTCAGTGGTCTTGCAAAAACAACATTTTCCCTGTGAATTTGCTTCCTATTGTATAAAATGACTGTAGTATAGAATTAGGTTCAACATCTCATCATAAGCAGTGATGGTTCATATGTGGGATATAATAATCACCTTCATAGAAAAGCTAGATTCTTGAAAGCATGACGGTCAGGACTGTAACGGGACTGTAACAGGAGATGATAGAGCAGGAGAGGCTGCGGCAGTGAGGGAGTAGAAGACTGAGCTCGTGAGAGAGGGAGCGAGTGAGAGAGGGAGCGAGTGAGAGAGGGAGCGAGTGAGCCAGGAATGCCAGACAGCTTAGCAAGAACTCAGGAGGGGGTGGGGTGGAATATCCCACAGCAAGAGCCTTTGGCCCCTGGGGACATTACCAGAACCTGTGTTCTGATAGAACGTGAAAACCACCGTATATCAGCCAATCCTGGATCAATACTACAGAACCTTTGTGCATACAACCTCACTTACCATGCACACACACACACACACACACACACACAAACACACACACACACACACCATAAAATATGGCAAGCATTAGACCTTTGTAATAGGTGTTAATGACACCCCTTACGCAAAACTCCAAAGATGTTCATCAAGTCAGCTAAGCAACATGCAGTGCTAACATTAATGATCATATCTCCCTCATTTAAATGTGAGAACACAGCAAAAACTCAGCGATTCACGGGATGAACTGAATTTGTCATTAGAAATGTAAAGAGTGCTCAGGTTAACAATAAAGCCATAACTCAATAAACCAGTGGTGGGATGTAATAGCACTGAATATTACTGACTTGATTTGATTTGATTTGTAGAAGTTTATTTTGTGAACCAAATGCCATTTACAATAACAATATTGCTCTGGATTTTTAATCAACAATGTAAACACACATCTGCATTTACGACTAAAGAGGTCGTTTTTAGCATGTCGCTGCCACCGTTGTCATTTAAGCAGCGGACTTTCTGTGGTAAGCAGGAGAAACTGGGCAGGACTGGGGAATAATTCAAATAATGTTTCACCATGTTTAGCCAAAGTGGACATGCTGACTAATAAAATGCACAGACTGACTCTGGATCAGTGGTTTTCCTCAACACCAAACCAGTATGACATAAGAAAAAATAAAAAGAATGTAAATAACACTAGAGTTTCATTCATGATTGATTTCACGTTTTCAGCTAATTACAAATAATAATGAAAGGAAGCAGCCTGACAATTACTTTCTTCTCCTAAAAAAACATTTAGTCGTTTGTCATGTTTCCAAACAACCATCAAGAAACACCTGCAGAACGTGACTGACTGAAATAAACAACGCTGTGTGTAACAGAGCTGAAATGCAGCATTTATCAATGCATCCCTGCTATTCGGCTGAGAAAACAGTTTAACAACTTACTAATTACTTGACTGTTAAAAAACTGCAATGTTAAAATACTACCCGGCTAAAATAACGTATCAGGGCACATCCTGCCTGTTTATCTGGGATCTGTTTCAAAATGCACAGGGATTTTATCCACAATATCCATGATATTCTCTTGCATCCTGTATACTTGTGGGCATGGTCTTCATACCTCACCTCTCTCACTTTGTGTTTATTTAGACCCCTGGAGGGATGAATTGTACATCTGAATCACTCCACACAAAAAGCAGCCTGACCGACCACCAGTATGATATTTCCCGTATTCTCAGCGGAGGGAAGGGAAAGTCAGAGTTTTTTTTTTTTTTTAGCAGGTCAGAAACCATCCAGAGAGTGAAGAGGGGATTTGGAAGCGTGATCCACGCTCGCTGAGGGCCCCAACCGCGGCAGGGAGGCCTCACTGGCTAATTGCCTAGAGGAAATAGCAGTGTGGTTGGAAATTACAGTGTTTCCTTATCACAGCCCTTACAAAGCCACCGTGTAGCTGTCAGGAAGCAGTGAGGTGTGTGTGACACTAGCTGACAGGAGCCTGTTCTGACGGGCCTAATCTCCCTCAGCTGCCTGTCCTTCAACACACCTCTTCCTGTCTCGTTCGCTCCTCTCTCTCCTCTCTTCTTTTCTCTCCCTCTCCCTCTCCCTCTCTCTTCGTTCATATTTCTTTATTTGTTAGTAGGGTATATTTGCATCTTTCACCTGTAGAACCTGCTCTATGTGACTGGTTTGAGAATGATGAGTTTGAGAAACAAATTATATTATTAAATGTTTAGGTTTGAATCCAAACTTAAAGTTTCCATAAAGTTTCCATATTTACTTTTGAAAATTATTTTTTTTACCCCAAAAGGAAACATGGTTGAAGATCAAGAGTTCACCCAGAATAAAAGAATGTTTCCTGGATCACAAATGCTCACAAATCCCCCCCCTCTCAGCTGTGTGGACCACATTGCATGGCGCACACTTCAGAGGCAGAGTTAGAAAAACCTTTGAGCCAAGAAAACCTGGATATGTGCAAACAGAGGATTTATATATTCATTCATACTTCAGAGGAAGTGGGTGGGTGCATTTCCAGTACAGGATACAGGGATAACCAGTGCACATAATGTGAACGGGTTTGGAAATGGAACAGGGTGTTTTTTCATGTTAATGTGGATCATATTTATGACTGTCATGCTAAATGGTCTTTTACAAATAATCAACTAGTTTAGTTAAAGGTTTGTGATGGCAAACATGAGGTCCTTTATCATTTTTTAAATAACTGGTTTAGTCCGGTCCACTCCCAAACCCTCCTGAAGAAACACCCCTGAAGAAACATCACAGAAGAAACACCCCTGAAGAAACACCCCTGAAGAAACATCACTGAAGAAACAACACTGAAGAAACACCCCTGAAGAAACATCACTGAAGAAACAACACTGAAGAAACAACACTGAAGAAACACCCCTGAAGAAACACCCCTGAAGAAACATCACTGAAGAAACAACACAGAAGAAACACCCCTGAAGACACACCCCTGAAGAAACACCCCTGAAGAAACATCACTGAAGAAACATCCCTGAAGAAACACCACAGAGGAAACACCCCTGAATAAACATCACTGAAGAAACAACACAGAAGAAACACCCCTGAAGACACACCCCTGAAGAAACACCCCTGAAGACACACCCCTGAAGAAACACCCATGAAGACACACCCCTGAAGAAACACCCATGAAGATACACCACAGAAGAGACACCCATGAAGACACACCACAGAAGAAACACCCCTGAAGAAACACCCCTGAAGAAACACTAGTGGATTTGCTGTTTCTCCCTGCCTGTTGTAGACTACAGTGGCTTTGAGATTCTAATGAATTACATTCTCAGGAAATCAATTCACTTGGACTGAAATTTACACCATATTATACTAATATTAATAATTCAGATTCTGATGTTTTTTTTTCATCTCCATTTACTACAGTATTCTGGCTCAAGTATATCGCATGTATGATTCTGTTACAAAAAGCAGCTGTAACTTAGATTTCTCTTAATTTTGTGTATTAATTAATGATCAGTTGAATGGTGTGAAGTGTTATGGCTGTGTGAACTGCTTGGGTTCTTAGTGAGGTGGCAAGAACGTTGACTGTTCTGAACACATCCTTCTGCAGAGCTGGATGATCCTTTAACACAAGGCACACACACACACACACACACACACACACACACACACACACACCACGCTTATTAAGGTTGTGTTTGCACTGACTCACACTGCTCCCAGTACCCAGAATGAAGCGTTTCTGTCTTTCACTGAACCTCGTGGAAATTACATATTGATTTGTAGAGAACAAATCAAGACTGGTACTCTTTCAGTATGTACAAAGTCTTACAAAGTGCACTGTAATAAAAAAACTAAAAGTTGATGCACCAAGCATCTTAAATGTACGAGAGAAAATGTACGGAGAAATCCTGTCCACACGGCTGTCGCTTACCACATAATAAGCCGCATTTTAGATATCTGGTTATTATTCATTTCTTTATGTAATTGTTGTCTGTTTAAAGCTGAAAAGAGACTCCTGCCAAGCTAATTCACGTCAATGTCAGAATCCATAGTCACATTAGCTCTAAAGCAAAAGAATTGTAGGATTTTGTACCTTTTCTGCCTCCTTTTTTGCCCAGTAGGCAGTAGATTGTGTGATCATTTGTGTATTAATATATTTAAGGGTAGTCCATTTCCTGCCGTTCCTCCCACACTTGTTTCTGGAGGAAGTGAGAAAAAAAAATGCTTTTCCAAACGCTTGATTTGTCCTCTGGCAGTGGAACACTAGTTTGCTGTGAAATGGCTGATCCTTTACGGTTCAAATAAGTGCTTTGAAGTTGTACAAAGCCTTTTTATCAGGATAACCACCTGCAAAATGACTACCGTTTCCTTTTTTACTCTTGTATTTAGCCATACATTAATGTGGGTGGTTATTCTGCTTTCACTATTCACAGGCAGATAAACTCGGCCCTGTGGGACACTCGATATACCAGTATGAACTCGAGATACCAGTATGAACTCGATATACCAGTATGAACTCGAGATACCAGTATGAACTCGATATACCAGTATGAACTCGATATGCTAAATCTTTGCTTGTACCTTTCATTTTCAGATTATCTCCTAACATCCACCATCAGAACCACAAATTGAGTGGAACAAGTGGATCTCGTTATCTGCATTTAAAATGTGAATCTCTTCGTCATTAGAGACAGCTACCCAGAATGCCTGTGGTTGTCTGTGTATTCCTTAGGGCTCTAACATACTGAACAACAATGGTTGCACAGCAGAAGCAGTTCACACTGGCATCGGCTACAACAGGCAGGCCCTTATGCTGATTCCTGTTATAAAAAAATACAACTTTCCAGTTAGAGTTGGAGTTGGTGAAGAAGATATTTATCTCACCTACTGATTGCTACGTTTGTTTTCTCCTCTACGTGAACATCCCTTCAGCAGGCTTAATGAATAAACTTCTGCCATAACAAATCACGCTCTTACGGAGCCTCTTCAGCAATGGGGAAAAGGCTACGTACATCTGGGGAAAGCAAGTCTCACATTCATTGTGTTTCCAGCTCTATGTTCAGGATGATTAACTGTGGTCTTACAAGAATTTGGTTTATGTTAGAAGCTGCGGCCTTCACTTTCAAGCTAACAGAAAACTCAGGTTTAAAATCAGATCCAGCCAATCAGCTGTCACCGCTCTGGTGTTCCGCTAGCTTTTCGTGCTTTACGAATGAAAAGTCAGAGATCTTGATTCACCCGTACGTTCTGCTCATGATTCCACGACTCTGCACCACTGCCGTGGGATTGGTTCCTGCCCTGATCACCCAAGCTTGCACTTCTGACGTAACCTCTGGAGCTAAACGTAAAGGGTGTGGGCTTTTTTTTTTCAAATGCTCTGGTCAGATGGTGGCTGCTCTTGTGAGGGGAGGCAGGAGATCTCTCAGCTCACGCAAGCGTCCCAGCGCCTCCCTGTGGGAGCACGCCACGCTTAACGCAAACTCCCATTTCTCGTATCTGATTCAGCAGATGGCAGGGAGTAGCTGCTCCTGTTACAGTTCAGAGCCTGTGTGAATTTTATTCTGCAGGTTGATTCATTCACGCTTCCAAGTAGGTTCGCCCGGGCAACCCAGCGAGTGGCCCGATGAGACATGCTCAAAGGCGAGGTGCGGAATGCCTGCAAGGCGGGGTGTTCTGCTTGCTGTCCTGACTCTTTCGTCTCAGCAGCAGTGCGGGATCTTCCCAGAGCTCTGTCGGGGGGGGTGACTGGCTTCCAGCTCCCCCCTGCAGGGTCACCACATGATGGAGGCCCCAGGGGGAGGGATTTCAGGACTCATAGTGAGGTCATAATGCTAGAGTGTGTTCATTCTCGCGGAGCAGGTCGTGGAGTACGGTCTGTGGTCAAAGGTCACCAGCACAGCCTCCACATTTCGGAAAAGATCAAAAGAAGCAGCTCTGACCGTCGAGTGGCGTGAGCTGAAGTGTGAGAGATACCTGGACGGCTGGTGCACAGGACTGGACTTTTTTGAAGCAGCTGTTCTCTGATCAGTGCCATGGTCCTGAGAGCCTTAAGTGCTCCAGATTTGAGTCATTTACAGATTCAGAGAAATGATCAGTAATGACACAGAATCAGTAATGATGTGGAATCAGCAATGACGCGATAACAGTAATGACGCCTGCATGAGAATTTAAATATGTTTCATCTGCAACACTGTCTAGAGTCTTGGTCAGTCAGACACAGTATCAATGACATACTGATACTTAAAGCCAACTTTTAACCTGTCAAATAATTGGTGACAATTTTAAGTGTAACTCAGTGTGATGGGAAAGAACTATACAAGACGTTACTAGATCTTAATGAAAAGCTTCACATACAGTGTGTTTCAGCAGTAACAGGTGGTCATAGCGCTAGCTGTTGGAAACATCTACTGTTCTTTGGTAAAGCGTGGAGGCTTGATCAGCATCTGTGTCTTTCATGCAGACCATGCTGAGGTCTCTTTAGGACAGTAGACAGGAGCAGGAACTGGGCAAACTCAGGGGGGGGGGGGGGGTATTCGGGCTGGCGATTATATCGCCTCGGCTTCTGATATGGAGGTTAACAGTTTTAGTAAAAACCCCACATGCTTTTACTCTAATTAATTTAAATGCAGGGAAGAGTGTTTTAGCAACACACTTGAGAGGCCATTAGCAAGCTGGAGAGTGGAGCAGGCTCTGGATATTAGTGGAAAAGCTGTGGTCTGGCTAGGTTTCTGACTACCTCTCTCTCTCTCCCTCTTTCTCTCTCTCTCTCTCTCTCTCTCTCTCTATATAT
>JAOYMR010000023.1:5855701-5872501 GCA_025802075.1 Tenebrosternarchus preto
CCACCCCCCCCCCCCCCCGTACGACCCCCACCCGCGATGAACAGCACAGCTGGTTCTAGCACCAAAAAAATTCCAATTACCAAGTGTTCATCTGCACTATTGAACTTGGGTCGTACCATTCCTGTTGCCAGGGAAAACACGGACATTTCCTGCATTTAATTTGGCTTTGTTTTGCTCGCCTTTTTTTGTGTGTGTTTTGGGATGCGTCTCCACTCCACTTTTCTCTCACTGCTCCTTTCTTGACTCCTTCCAGGTCCTGTTCTCATATTTGTCTCCTCGGCTGGTGTCATCTGATGAATGGTAAATTAAAGGGGATGTGTCCTGAGGGAGATAACGCACGGTTTTACTGCAAATATCAGTCTTAGGGTGGAAGGCAGAGAAGCTTAATAAAACAGAGATATGAAACTGTCACAGTACATCACTGTGGTTTCATGTCCAACGCGGTCGCTCTCTACAAGTTTTAATGGGTGTTCTTCAGTCCTGCATATCTCAGGAGCCCAGGGTGCACTCTCGTTCTGGAGGAGGTGGTTTTAGGTAGCTAGACAATGGAAATAGTCCATAATAAGTGAGAGAGTTAAAGTGTGCGTTTAACAAGTTTAAATTCCTGTAAAGTGTGCACTTAAGACAAGTCTATCGATTCAGATTCTGAAGGTCCATGTATGGTTGTTTCTCTCTCTCTCTCTCTCTCTCTCTCTCTCATGATAAATTGGCCATCTGTATTCGTGCCTAAGAGCAAATACACCTGGCCAACTGAGCATCAGTTCAGCCACTACCCCCCAAGTCCACTTGGAAGATATGCTTTAAACAGAGTCATTTATAAAGCTCTTTATGATAAACATTTGACACTGACATTTTCTCCAGTAACATTGTTGGTTATATGTCATGAATATTATCAGAAAGGGCTATAAACTCTGAGCTTCAAGCCCATCAGGAGACTGGTGAGTGACACTAATGGAGGTGTGTCGGTAGGGGCTTTGAGAGAGAGATCATCCAAGTGTAGTGACACTAATAGTTTTGTTTGGGCTACGGCATTCAAGCGTTTGTCTTTTTTATAGACCTTCTCAGTGCTCCAGTAGGTTAGCGCTGACCTCTATGTGTATATTGAGGTCTCATTCGAAATGCCAACAGACGGAGGCACGAACACGTGTCTGTAATGACAGACTATTTCGTCGGTATATTTTACAAGTATGACGCTGCTACAGCCACCCATACCTTCAGCACACGTGCAAATGTGTAACGTTCTGACATACATGTTCTCAGCACACGTGCAAATGTGTCACGTTCTGACATACATGTTCTCAGCACGTTGTCTTTGTGTAAAAACCAGATAAAAGTAGTTCATGTACATTGTATAACTGATCCACAAACAACTGGAGGCTTTTGATCAATCAGAAATGGCAGCACTTGTGTTGGTTCATAGTAGATTTCATAAGATTTTCATAGAATTCTTTTTATCATTGTCATCATCTCAATAATAAAGGCTGTTTTTCAAACATTCTGCATCATTTGGATTTTTCTTCTTAAGAATAGCCTTAATACCAGTTCCTGGTCATTTTAAAGATTGTATTTTTGAAGCTGTTCAGGTTTTATGTTTCCTTATGGCTCAGTTTTGTGATGTAGAAGCATTTGAGGTGGATTAAGGCATAATGAGCCTGTTACTATAAAACATGTTCTACAGGTTCTCCAGCAGAAGGACAGAAAGTATCTATCTACAACTTCTCCACCGTCACATGTCTAAATGGAACACATTTACATCACCTCTGTGTTGTGCTTCACGATGTTCAAACCACTCACCGTTTAATTTTCCCTTTTATATTTGGCACGTTGCTTTACTTCATCGAGTCACAAGTCTGATGTTGTGGTGAGAATAGACTGCAGTGTGTTCAGCACGTGGTTTTGGC
Source organism: Tenebrosternarchus preto (assembly GCA_025802075.1). Taxonomy (NCBI): domain Eukaryota; kingdom Metazoa; phylum Chordata; class Actinopteri; order Gymnotiformes; family Apteronotidae; genus Tenebrosternarchus; species Tenebrosternarchus preto. The sequence continues at coordinate 5,857,603 of JAOYMR010000023.1, forward strand.
AGCTCGGTGTGCAAACCCAAATCTGAGAAAAGCAAACGTGCCTTGTTTTATTTTTTATTTTTTATTTTTGAATTGAGTGTTCATCATTACTACATTGCTTTGAAAGCTCTTCACAAAGAAGACAGCTGTGGAGAGCAGGTCCCTGGGTGAGCACAAATCTTCTTTGCTCACTCAGATTTTCTGGGACATTCCGATTCCAGCCCTCGTTTTACTGAAACTGTTTCAGTCCGTTTTTTTTTTTTTCCTTTGGATCATGCAGCGTGATTGGAGGCACATTTCTCTTTGTATGTTCCCTCCCATTTTCCGCCTAGTTAACTCCCAGCTCCATACCCAGTGTTCATTGTAAACCTTTTGATGGAAGCTGTAAAAGCACAATAAGTCTACAGACATATTTTACACAGCCGGCCAATCAGCAGCCAGTCGTGATGAGCCAAGGATTCCGCCACGTTTGCGGGATTATTTGAAGAGACGCTCTGTGGATTTTACTCCACCACTCTTACCATTAAGGCCACTAACAACAGAAGCACCTTCAACTTTCCACCCCAGTACTCCAGTTCTCACGTAGACAATCCGTTTTAATGCAGTGAGCAGAGAGGAAGAGACCTTCAGCCTTCCGAGGTGCTCCACCACGATCTCTCCCACTGTCGCTCTGTGCCCTGGACTTTAATGGGCTTTTTCATAGTGTGTATTTTTCGGTGGAGATATTGAGATCAAAGCTTCGGCTCCCTGCTTGGAGAGGGGCCGAGCCCCTGCAGCTCCGAGTCAATAAACCACTGATGATGAGTTTGTGTGTTTCATTTGGCAGAGGTCACTTCCAAAGCACGGCAAATGCACAGGGTAATTACACCCTAAAGATAGCATATTGCATTCTGTTTTATATCACTCACTGTTGTGTTGATATACCATGCTTTTCCAAGGACGGTGTGATGGGTGTCCTATAAAAGTTATTATAGACATACAATAAAGTCCTTCTTCAGAGGAGATGCAAAGTAATACTGTACCACACTCTTGGCTTCAGGCATTTCATGTTTATTCTTGACCAGACAGGAAACTTTGCCATAGATAAGGATTCAAGATAATCAGGCTTAGTGTTACACCTATTAGATCTCCAAGAGTTGGTTAAATTCTTGGACTATAATGTCTACTTAGAAAGGAAGATCACAGTTTTAAACTTAGGTCTTATATTTCAATTCTTATCTCTTCGGCTAGACAGTATTCCAGTAAGTATATCCTGTCTATAAATGCTGTAAGTAGTGTAACTAGATCCTTATGACCCTCTAAAGCTATTCAATGACAGCTTGGTTTTATCAGCATTACTCACTGCTCTGGAGTAGGAGAAATTCACCATAAGATAGCAAAAGGTGATGTCAGGAATGTTAGCATGTGGAATATTTCCCTAGTAGTTTTTAGTAAATGTGTTACTTGTCTTTGTGCCATTGGTTCAACAAATAAACACAGTAATATGTGCACCAATCACTTAAGCGCCACTTTCCTGGAAGCCCTGGGTCCTGATGGTAATGGTGATTACGGACGAAACCAACTGACAGCCGTGGCCTGCGTTCTGCTGATTGACCTCCTGCCTGTGCTTACACTAGGACAGAGCAATCAGCATTCAAACAAACACACTCGCAGAGGCCCACTAGCGCACGGCACCAACGTCCCATCCAATCAGTGTCCAGGATGACTGGGCGCGGCTCCCCGCCAGGGCCCGGCAAGTCTCCCATGAGCCCTTGCTCCATAAATCAAGACTTCGCCAGCGCAGGATCCGCTGACTTTGTCATAAATCATAGAGCGAAGGAGGACACGTTCAATCAGCCTCATTATCCACCCTCCCCTCTGGAGTGTTTGTGGGGGAGAGGGTGGAGGGGGTGGGCGGGGCTTATTTTGAACGCGTTGATTACAGCGGCGCAGTGACAGGGGCCGCCCACCGGTGATGGAGTGACTCATTAATATTCAGAGACGCCGTGGCAACGCCGAGCTCCGAGGCGCGTGTGCCCGATCCACGTAGAGCGCGGCTGCTCTGACACTTGTCCACACCCTGCTCTTCTGCTCAATTATCCACGCATGATGCCACAAATCTGCTTCGTTTGTTATTAAACCAGGTTGATGACTGCTGGGGAATTGGGCCCGGGGAACCTTCTCCGGGGGCTGGAGCCAGCGAGCTCCTCGCAAGCAGCTCCAGGTGAAGGATGTGGAGGTGCTCAGACGTTGGGAGGTGTGCAGACAGTGGAGGTGGATGTGCGCCTGTCACTGGGATGACAGGCACGGGTGGAGGGGAGCGAAAGGATTCCTCAATGTTGGTTTTTCAGTGGGGGGAGCCTGAGAAATAGCTGCCTGACATCATCAGCCCCTGTGGGAGAAACTGACTGTGTCTCTGGAGTTCTGTTAGCTTGGGCTGCTCTGTTCCCGCTCTGTTTGGGAAAGTGTTTTCAAGCATCACTGCTGAGTTACTTCGGGAGTGTCCAGACTAAAAGGCTTTAAGTTTTCAATAGTTTTATATCAACATCAGTGAACTGGTTTGCACAGTCATGCTCCGAGGGTGAGGAAGATGCAGGACTCTTCCTCTCTCTTCTGTCATCGCTGTGTGACCAGCCAGTCAGGCTCAGCCTACACCAGGCCAGCCAGATGCATGGTGTTCACCTCTGACTGTGTACAGAGTGCCAGATTTTTAGTAGCAATAGACAGACAGAGCAGAAGATCTGAATGTACTACAGGAGGACTTTCAAGGGTATTTGACCTCCCAAGTGGCTGGTAATGTTTTTAAACAGAGCGAATCCAAGAACAATGGCTAATTGAAGGAAATGAAATGGTGGCTCGGTGGGTATTTGGAGCAGACACACGTGAACATGAGAGAATGAGGCTACTGTTGGATGGGGTTTTGATTTACCGGTTTGCCTTTATTTGTTCTGTCAGATACAGGGATGAAGAGCTGTTTTTAGCTGCCTGTGACACCTGCTCTGTTCATTAAATCAGCAGGACTGACAGCAGGGTTCAGAAAACAGCCAACGTCTCCAACACGGTCCACATTTATCACGTGTCCTCAATAGAATCGGAATCCGATGCTGCAAGAAAATAAGCATCAGATATCTGTGTACTACATACGAACGAAGAGAAGGTTTAGAAACTGAAACCTTTTCCGATAATGATGACTTTCACCATAGGTTCAGTTCCTGAATGAAATGCAACAAAAATGAAACCCACTGAAGCCTGAGTTTGATCTAACTCTCACTAGACATAAGCACACATTTACTTGTCTACCCAGTTGGACAAGCGGCCTATTATGTGCCATACTGCTGGATGTTCGGTGCAATCGACAGGCTCTCCCCTGCTCTGGAGAGCAGATGCACCGGCTGCGCTATGAGGTGGAGACGGATTTGGTTCCCCAGCCGCTGAGGTGGAGCAGATAAGCCGTGTTCCTCAGCCTCACTCCCAGCAGTGCTGCGAGATGGTCTGCCATTGTCCACAGAAGAGCTGGATTCAGCTCGTTCATATCTCCTTTATTCAGGCAGGTCAGCTTGTGTCAAGTCAATTCCGCCGTGATAATAAATTTTCTCACAGACTCAACAGAGAGCCCGATTCAATTTCAGCATAATGAAATCTTAACCCGCAGCCCCATGGCTGGGTCCTCCAGGAGAGGAACTTTGTGGTCAATTCTCCCGTCTGTATTCATAAGAGTTTTTCAGGAACATGACTTTTATCATCACTTCCACAATCTACTTTAGTGGCTTTTAACACGGTTTTAAAATATTAGCATACATGCTATGCATAAATATATCCTAACAAACAAACAAACCAACAAATTCGAATGATTTTTTCATTTGCACTTTTCTGTCTGATCAGCGTCACCTCTGGTACTTGTGAACTCCGTCCTGCTGCTTTTCCTTCAAGTCACTGCACAGAGAGTCAAGGCCTGCAGATCTCTCAGTAGCATTAGCGCTAACTCCCCCCCCACACACACACACACATACACACATTTGGGCTGAGTGCAGTACAGGAAGACAGAGGGAGATAGGACCAAGGAAGGTTCTGAGAAGCAGGTGTGTTGGAGGCCCTTAATTTGGCAGGGCTGCAGGTGCCTCTTGGTCTCCGGGGAGACGCCGGCTTCCAGCCGTTTCCCACAGCTGCGGGCACACTCGCGCCACGCCGTGCGGAGGGAGGAGGGGTAGCTAAACCACTTACAAGTGCAAAGAGCAGCAGAACCTGAAGGAAATCTTCATACTCTGCACAGGTCCTGCAGGTGTGCTGGTGATTTTGTGAGCACACATGCACATGTGTTTGTTTGTGTGTGTGTGTGTGTGTGTGTGTGTGTGTGTGTATGCCTTTGCATGTGTGAGCACTGTATATGTACCCTGCTAGTGTCTGGTAGGAATTTAGTTGACATATATTTAGCTATGAGCAGAAAGTGTCTTTTTTAGCACTACTCTGAGACTAATTTTATTGTTTCTAAATGGTTCAGGTTATGATTTGGGGAAAGAAACATTAGCATAAAATGGCAGTTTCTACCTGCAGTAGAAATGCCTGTGTTGCTATTAGCTTGGTGACTTAATGGAGGCATAGAGTCCCTCAGCACTGTGTCCGTTTGGTGGAGTGGAGCTCAGCCTGGAGGCCCAGTGAGCACAACAGCCTGCTTTAATAATTACACGCACACTCTCCACCCAGCACGCTTTCATTAGTACTGCAAAGGAACCCACAGCTGTTGGCCTGCACTGATTTCCGTGGAGGGTTTTTGTTTTTAATCACTATGTGTGTGTGTGTGTGTGTGTGTGTGTGTGTGTGTGTGTGTGTGTGTGTACGTGTCTGTAATGAATTATGAATTTAAAGCATCATTTTGCACTGTTGCCACTTCCTTAAACTCTGCACAGTCAGTGGAGATTCTTTAAAAAAAATGTATTCATTCAAAATAATTAAAATAAATATATTTGAATAAATGCATGTAGTAAACAAAACATAATCTGGAACAGATCTACAGGATACCAGCTGTAATTTCTTGCAAACAGCTTCTAAAACAGAAGGAGGCTTCCTAAAACCGAACTATCCAACTTCAAGATAACAAAGACTGAGAGGGTATGCAGACCCTGAGCCATGGCGTCTCTGTGAGGTTTATTAATAATACTACAGTAAATCAAGTAGCAGCGGAAAATTCAGTAGCTTTCCCAAAACCCATGAAAGTAACAAAGTTTTGAGGTTGGCTGATAATTGTAAAGGTCATATGTATTTGTGTAGTGAAAGAATCTAGGAAGTCTTCCATACTTTTGTATCCCCCCCCTCTCCAGTAAAAAAGTCCAATTAAAAATATAACTTTAACCCCAGCAAGCTGTGGCCAACACCTATACAGGAACACACATCATTTCCAAATTATACATCTAAAAACTGAGTTAGACTCAACAGGAGAGCAGTGAACCCAGTTTCTGTCCTAAGAGACTCACATCTTCAAGCTCATATTCGTATTGATGTAGTCATATTTTCTCATGTTGCTGCCAGAAACAGCTTCTCTAACAAAGTAAATTACCGATAGACGGAAAGCTTTAAAGGATTATCTGTCTGCCAAAATCTAGCACTATTGTTGCCATTACAGAAATTCAGGGGCTGTGTTTTTAGCTTTAGAAAAAGATCATGTTTCCTTTGAATTTATTTGTCTACTTCTGAGGAAACCAAACAGCCATTCTGTTCCTAAAACTGTTATAAAAAGTGTTTTTGAATGCTGTTGAAATACAGGCTTGAAATACCCCACGGTGAGTTCCAGTGAGTTCCTCTCTTATGTTCTGTTCTGTCTTGGTAATCATTACACGTCGGCATTGTAAAGATGCTTAGACCTGCATTCCAGAAGTTATTAAAAGCCAAGCATCCGTACAATCGTTGTAGCGTGCTCCGTTTTGGATGAAGGTTAGCAATGTTCATGTAGTCTGTTTTTATTCAGTTTTGACAGTGTGTCCTTTCTGAAACTGATCTCAGTGAAAGAGTAACCATCAACTTCACCATCATCTCTGCTATCTGGTTTTGGTTTTTTTTTACATCTCCTAAAAATAATTTTGGCTATTGTGATTATTGATCTATATCAGTTTAATTAGAATATTTGGCTGATAGACCGTTAGGTTTTATCATAAAATCTCATATGAATGCCAAATAATTAATTGGTTTTAATTATATTTAGTTCCAGTCCTTTCACATTGAAAGTTGATAGAGATAACACTTAACCCAAGACCACAGCTCAAGCCAGGAGATTTCGCTGCGATACACAAATGCCGTGTGTGAAGATGTGAGGACAGCCGTGCACATAGGTGTGTGTGCACTCAGGAATCACGTGTGGGAAAGTGTGAGCTCTGTGCCAGTTCACTATAACAACATAAATCTTAAAAGCGAGGCTCAATAATAGTTACAGAAAATGTGTCCATTTCTCTTTACTAATCAAACCCATTGTCATGTCATGCTAGTCATTTTTGGTCAGAAGTCAGTAGCCGCTTTAAGGGACATTTGGATTTAAACCAAATGAAAATAATTTATTCATACAAAAGAAAGAATTCTCATGTAAAAACAGCAACACGGGTGGATTTAAACCCACAAGCACTGACAAAGAAACTTTTCTGCCTCTATTTCTGTGTTTTATCAGTAGGAGGTCTATGAAGGTTTGTCTCATAGATGTGTGCATGTACAAACCTCCCCATTTATTTATGATTATGAATTATGCATTTCATCTGAGATGCGGGAGTTTCTTGACAAGGAGCTTATGGTGATGTACAGGCCTGAAATCGTGTGGTGGTCTGAGTGCCTAAGAGGTTCCCTTTCGCATTCAGCAAATGAGAGCCGGTTCTACTGGCTACAGAATATCTGCATCGTGTCTGGTGGTAACAACATCTGCCCTGCACACAAACACTCACCCAACACGGTTCTGTGCGCTTTGTGAATCTCTAGTACAAGTTGGAACGTCTTTTATAAGATGTGCCTGGATTGAGCCCTGCGTTCGTTTGAGTGCTGTGCTACTCAGAGTGAAGTTTGCTACAGTAGCCACTAAGCGTGTAATGACAGAGCAATAAGTTAATAGTCTGCGTTGTCGGAGTCTCGGATTGTAATTATAAGTTGGTTGCATCAGACAGCAGCTCGGCCTCCATCTACGCTCTTCTCCATCTAGCTGACTGACTGTTGTCTGACTGCTGTAATTAATCATTTCGCCAAACAGCGATTTTGCAGCAGTGTGCGTGCGTGTTGTGTGATTGTGTGTATTACACATCCAAGCGTACATGTGGATATTTCTGCATTCGCACAAGAGTGTGTGAGCACAAACTCCCAGACCGAAGTTTCCATCAGACATGTCGGCTCACGCGGTAACCTCTCCCATCTCCCATCCAGGGACACACAAACGCACGATACACCAGCCTGTCGCTCTTATGCCGCTCTTCCACACAGCGGTGCACTCCAGCAGGCTGTTCAAACACGCTTTCGTGCACACGCTCTCACACACTCCTCACACACTCCTCACACTCCGCCCTTCCACCCCGGGGTCTGGACTCCCCTCTAGAGCTGGAGAGAAATAGTCACAGAGAAAACAGGAGGAGGGAGACAGATCAGTTTTTTTGTCTTCACTTCTTTCTTTTCACCTTCATACGGTGCCACGTCTTTTCTACTGGCTGGTCAGAAGCGATCAGGAGGGGGGGCTCACCGCACGCAGCCATCCACCTCTCATCCCTCTGGCTCCAAATGACTTTTTAACACACTGCCTGTGGTTTGGAGCTCTACTCTGAGAGGACCACCCAGGTCTCCCTCTGTCGATGCTTTTTTGCATGATGAATTGCTAATGATCTCCTCTCTTATGTCCCTCAGGTGTCCTCCAGGTGTCCATCTCTCTGAAGAAGGTCGAACTGAGCGTAGGAGAGTCCAAGTTCTTCACTTGCACAGGTAAGACCTTCCATGTGCTTGCTGGCTGTTAACCTCCTGACAGTCTAATAGAATACACAAAATAAATTGAACTAGCAAATGTTTTTTATACTGTGTTTTATTGTAAAATGTGTTTATAAAGCATGCTCTAGGCATGCAGATCCAATTAAACTGGAGACATAAACTGAAATAAATGTGTGTGGGTTGAATGAGGGTAAGACAGGCCATCTTGGCCACTTTACAAACAAATTAAAAATGGAAATATTATACCAGAGTTCCGTGACCTCCATCGGCTAGTTTGTGCCACTGCCTCACATTGTTTGTGTTGGTAAACTTTTACAGTAAAGCTGCATGAAGAGTACAAACAGTATCGATGCCCATGGGTGAAGAGAGAGATTAAGTCCAGCAGAATCAGCAGAGTGTTGTTGTGTGCATGTGTGTGTGTGTGTGTGTGTGTGTGTGTGTGTGTGTGTGTTCCACATGGCTGAACAGCCATTGCTTCAGTCTCTGACCGACAGGCTGCTCTTAACAGGGTGAGACGCGCTGACCCCTGCTGGCTGCCCTCCACATAACAGCTCGTTAGTTCACACTGGCGACCCCACGGCCGCCCACGTGCTCTTTAAGCATGCGGGTCAACCACCTGAAGCGATGCAGCCGGCTGAGCTTCAAGAGGCTCTCAATGAAAAGCAGGGAGGATTTTCCAGGCTACAGCCTGATACCATCTTAGACAGGCCACAAATATCATGTTTCCTGTCGTTACTGGGTTTGGGGTGCCAGTGCTGTATCAGAGTTATGATCTCGGTGATCATCTCCCCTGCCTCAGAGTCCACAGCTCAGTTCTCATTAACGGCTCACTTGAGGTAGGAGAAGCTAGGAAAGTAATCAGTTAACCATGCCTTAATAAAGCATTGCTTTATCTCACAATAGCAAACCGATTTCTCACTGGTTTGGTGCAGGCGTGGCTAAATGCATTAATTAAGAGTGACTGAGCAGCCAATGGAGCACCAGTCCTGACATTCACCCCGCAGTGTTCAACACACACACACACACACACACAAACCTGTGCATGCACACATCACATGTACCACGCCACTACCAGTCCCCTACATAACCTCTGCACATAACAAATAATAATCTCCGTATGATCTACACTTCCTGCCGTGTCTGTTGATGTGCATCATTGCTTTATTTCTCCAGTTCCATCTTAGGAAGTATAAACACCTCACCACATCCATGCCCACTAGAACAGGCATGAAAACAGCCGTCCTCAGACACTGCAAGCTAGTCTTAAGATAATAATTCAGCGTGTCAAAACACGAAAGTTGATTTACTGCTTGCAGACCCATTGTTATAATTGTACGGTGTGTACACAGTGCGGTTCTGTTAGTCGAGGTTCTGCCAGGGTCCTTTCACACCTCGCAAAGACAAAAACAGAGGATCAGTGATATGCCAAAAACATTCCTGCTTTTTTAACCCTCTCTGCTTGTCTGTGACCCGTGGCCGACCCTCGATTGGCTGGCCATGAGACAGTGGGCGGGGCTTGGGACTGCTCAGGACTGTTCTTCCACTGATAAACCCAGCACAGGGTCTCCTGGCAAGGGCGGCGTTTGCGGGCGTGTTTTTGCGGGCGTGTAGCGATGCCAGGCTTGCCTGACCCGCCCGTGGCTGCCCTGCACTGTGCTGCTGATCGATGCCCGGGGCAGGAAAGCACCACAGCGTTTTACGACCTTCCAGCAGAGTGGGATTTATGGTGGAGAGAGTTGCTTTGGTTCAGCGCACGGGCTCACATCACCACCACGCACAAGGTACCGTGCACGCAGGAGGAGGTTGGTTTATCACTGCACATGCAGGTGTGTGTGTGTGTGTGTGTGTGTCCCTGAGGTTGAGGCAATACCTCTGACTTACTTGGGTCTGCTCAGTTTATAAAAAGCTCCGTTGAATCTTAAAACCTGTTGTTCCCTGTGGCTCTGAGCTGATGCAACACGAACACTATGTCACTGCTCAAAAACCTTGTATCTCCGAAAACGGAGAACAAGAAAAAAAATCTTTCCAGTGGACCTACCAGATTTTATACCTTGTAATTTTGACCCAGTTCTTGTGGTCCACTCATCACGAAATGTTCCTACAATGTAAAGGGCAGCTGGTATTTTGAAATATTTTTTTTTTTTTAAAAACTGACAAAAATATGAATTCCAGGGTTTTTTTGACGACGATATGTTGTCAGGTGGTTTCCAGCGCAGTGTTTAGTCTTTCTCATGTATGTATTTGACATGTTCACTAATTTTCTGACTGGTTGCAGAATGTTAGATCCTGTACCAACACAGCAGGAGATCCACAGCTCCGTTCCTTTTGCGCCTGACAACACTGTATCGTCCTTGTGAACAATTCCTTCATTCTGTTCGCCTGTCGTGTGAGAACTGGAGCCCTGGAGGAATGAACATTAGTTAAAGTTCTACCTGTCTTGACATTTTTAACTTGTCTTACAGGGTATTTCTGTGCGTGCGTGTGTGTGTGTGTGTGTGTGTAGTCATTGGAGAGGCGCTGAGTCTGGATTGGTACAGCCCACAGGGAGAGCGGATGGTACCATCCCAACGTGTGGCCCTGCATAACGAGGGCGTGCGCTCCAGGCTCACACTCTACAATGCCAACGTTGAAGACGCTGGTATCTACCGCTGCCAGGCCACCGACGCACAGGGGCACACGCAGGAGGCCACGGTGGTACTGGAGATTTACCGTGAGTACACACACACACATACACTCTCACACAGACACACATATTCACACATGTACACACACAGGGCATACACTCTCTCTCACACACAGGGGTTCACACAGGAGGGCACGGTGGTACTGGAGATTTACCGGGAGTACACACACAGACACACACACACACACATACACACAGACACACACACAAACACACCCTCTTTCTCTCACACACACACATACACACTTAGACTGGGCACACACAGGAGGCCACAGTGGTGCTGGAGATTTATGGTGATTACACACATGCACAGACAAACACACACACACACACACACGTACACACAAAGACACACACACAGGAGCAAACACAGGAGGCCACGGTGGTGCTGGAGATTTACTGTGATTACACACACACACACACACATTCTCACACAAATAATACATAACTCCTTTCATCACACATCCCAGAATGTAAATTGTTACTTCACTTCATTTGAATAGGGAAAGTGCAAATTCCCACCAAGTTCACTTGAGATCCTGTAAATGAGACAATGCAGCTCATTAATAGCTGTTTCTGATATCCGAATATTCATTGCTGCATTCTTGCAACATTACACCTGTTTGCGATAGTTATTAGCTACACATTCATGATGTACGATAATACTGTCAGTCACTGGTCCCTTTACTAGCCTTTGTGGGGCTTATATATGAGACGGGTGTAATATGCAAATGAACCTTCTATGACATTTATAGTATTGTGTTCTGTGAACTACATGTTCCCTCACAGACGTGCCTGGTGGGTTCAGTGGATGTACTGATCAATCTCAGCATTCATGTAAACCAAGAATGAGTTGTTTTGTTAATAAATGCTCTTTACTGATGTCCCTTTTACCGTTGCAGTATATACTAAAACGAATCTGTCCATTGCTGTGCTGCAGCGGTCATCAGGCAGCAGGAGCTGGCCCCGCCTCCTCGCCTTTTCCCACAGGGAGATTACGAAGAGGCCCCGCCTCTTTTGCGCTTCGCACGGGGAAATTACAAAGGTTGAAGCACTGGGGGTCCCATTAGAGGGTAGAGGGTCTCCTGTGCAGGTGGGGCCAGTGAGGGCCCCAGAGTGCAGCACCTCTCCCTCTCCTGCCTGGTACTGCGCTCCACATGCAGAGTGGCCCCATGGAGCGTAAGCTCTCCCAGAGAACCAGGGTTCTTCCAAGCTCTCGACAAACGACAGCGTGCTTCTTATCGAGGGAGGCGCTTCTCCGCGCGAGCCGATCCTACACCGTGTTAGAGAGAAAGTCTGCTCTTTATCTGTCTTGTTTAAACTGTAATATAAAGGTATTACTTCACAACTATCATGACTAGAGAAGTCTTGTCTTGGCAACATCGGATACGGTCTCTTTTCATTCTTGTGTGGTAGCATATATAATATAGCAGGTCATTTTTGTCTGCCTGGAAGCAAGATAACTGCACCACAGTAGTAGACGGCAAAGGGATACAAAAATGATGGCTACCTTAAGAAGATGAATCCATTTACTTCTCTATATGTAAAGAACCAGGCTTCATATGGAGTCCAACTACTGCAATCTCTGCCTTTCAGCCACACAATAGAGAAAAACCTTGATCTCAGATTATTATAATTCTCCCGTGCATCTCCGTCCCGAGTATCATGGCTACTGCTTCTTCATGACTGATGTATAAAAGCCTTCCAGGCTTGTACGGATCCAAATGATGTATTGGTAAAGGTATGATGGTCCCGCTCTTAAAGAAGGTCATTATACATGTTATGTTAAAACAAAATATCAAGGCATCTCCTCTGCTACGTTTGAAAAGGCCTGTCATTAATATAGATGTGATATTTCCTTTGAACAGAGGAAACCTAGAGACTTTATGAGAGAAAGAAATTAGAATAAATAAAAAAGGGGTTAAATGTTTCACCCGGTGTGTTTCACAAACCTGCTGGTGCAAACCAACAAAGAGATGTGTGTTAATGACAGGGGGAGAGAACGAGAGAGAAGAGAGTGAGAGAAGAGAGTGAGAGAAGAGAGTGAAAGAAGACAAAGAAGACGACAGAAAGGTCATGTTGAGGAGAGATGGGAAGTAACAGAGTGATTTTGTAGACTTGACAAAGGAACGCTGACTGTTCAGCTACAGCAAGCAGAAGAAGCCCAGAGGACGTATGAAAAATGTCACAAAAACACAGTTAATGCCTGAGATCTCTGAAGAGAGGGGGGAAAACTGGAAATGTTCTGTTTGAACAGAAACAACAAAGAATTCAATTCAAAGGAACCTGGAAAATAAAATGAAGTAGACAAAGCCCTGTGAAGGCTATGAAGGTTCTGACAAGCACTGCTGGGATCATTAATTAATCTCAAAGAAATGATTTTACCATGATGAAGATTCTTTACTTTAGACATCATGGCGATGTATTAATCTTCACTGCTTGTAATTAATAGGTCTCTGGCGTATTTCATAAACTTCCTCACTCCCGTTTCTACACGTCTCACTTCCAGGCTTGGCATTTGCTACTCGGGAAGCAGGATTTGGAGCAGAGGATACAGAGTTCACAGATCAGTGTGACTGATGAAGTTGCTGCGTTTCTTAAGGAATTTCACCATTTGACAGGGATCGGTCTGTGTTTCCCAGTTTTCCCTGCCCAAGCAGGCTCCAGTGAAGCATTTCCATGAATTCTCAGTTGTTCACCTGTGAATAATCACGGGTGAAGTGTTAACAGAAGCCCGTTATCTCCACTGAAACCGTTTCAGTGGCCGGTATGAGAAACAGACGGAACCAAATCTGCTGCTTTGATATTTCAGAGTTACTTGTTATTCCAGATCAAAGTCAGGCCTTGTTCTGATGTGAAGGGGAAGGAGTTTCTCAATATGACGCAATTTGAAACAGAAGTTTGGCAACATCACTCTGGTTATTTGTAACATTTCTGAAACTGATCCTGACTTTTCATATCAAGCTCTCCAACAAAACAGAGAACTGTAAATCCTAAATATGTCTCTGTGGTCACTTGAAGTAAGTGTGATATGTGATGTACGTGTGTGATGTATGCATGAAGAGTCATGTTCACCACGACTCCTGTACCCTCTGTAGGAGATACATGTCCCTACCCAGATCATTTAGGACCACACCACATCCCAGCACATTTACCTGCTTTATCTCATTGTACAGGGAACGCATCTAGTCATTACCGTAACGTTCTGTTCCATGTTCTCCCTCCACCCAGAGAAACTAACATTCAGACAAGTACCATCACCTCAGGAGTTCCGCCAAGGCGATGTAGCTGAGGTGGTGTGTGATGTCACCAGCTCGCCCGTGCCTGTGGTGGCCTGGTACTACAATAATATGGAGATCACCGAGGACAATGACAGTGAGTTGCTGGCCCATGGCTTTGCCATGGCAACCTTTCGGAGAAGCTTCGAAAACTTTCGCTCAACCCAAGAGGCCTTTTGAAAACATGTTTGTGTAAAGGAGTAATTAAGTTTGGAAAGTAAATTATTGCAAAAAGAAACAGCAAAATACAAGAAATAATTTTCCTTTCCTGAGCCATCATAACTAACTACTGAATTATTCAGTACTGAGGTTCTCCGATGTGTTATGCGAAAATTGCAGAGATTTATGCAGGCAAGTTCTCTCTGTTAATGTAAATATACCAGCAGTCCAGCAACCAGTATAGAGAAACATGATCACAGCTAACCCTAATGACATCCTCAGGGCTGAATGTGTTTATTTTGATCCGATAATGATTATGTTTAAGTTGAAGTAATTTAGGGATATTTCACTGTGTTTCAGAATTCCAGCTCTTACCCAACAACAACCTGCAGATCCAACATGTGACTAAAGCAGACGAAGCCGTGTACCGCTGTGAAGCGAGAGTGGAGGCCAGGGGTGAGATCGACTTCAGGGACATCGTTCTAGTAGTCAATGGTGAGTTCCTCGATGAGCTATAATCAAACAGCGTTAAATTAAGTGCAGTATTGCTAAAGATCCACAGAGATTCTCTCGCAAAGGAGAGTCAACAACAGTTATCTTCGATTCTACCTGCTTAAAGCCCAGAACCACAATGAAAAATCAGTGTTAAAATCTTTTGCCATGACTAATTTTACTGCTTATCTAAGTGGTGAGTATACAGAGAGGGCTGTAGAGTGATGTAAACTCCATTTATATACACTCCTCTTAAAATCAGCATAATCTCCTCTTATCGTCTAAAAACTGGCTACACGTACCTGTAAATTAAGTCACAGCCAAGGGTAATAACAATGCACTCCATTTGACCAGGATTACTAGAATTAATGGCATAGTCAAGGACGTCGGTCAA
>JAOYMR010000023.1:5872527-5886728 GCA_025802075.1 Tenebrosternarchus preto
CAGCCAAGGGTAATAACAATGCACTCCATTTGACCAGGATTACTAGAATTAATGGCATAGTCAAGGACGTCGGTCAACAACAGTATATAGATCGATCGATCGATCGATCGATAGATAGATAGATAGATAGATAGATAGATAGATTTCTTTGCTGTTTTAGTTACCAAAAATAACTGTAGCCCATAATTTAGACCAAATTAAATCACCATATCATGCAAACTATTATTTTCTCTATCCATGTCTCCTTGGGACACAGAGATGGGACGACTGAGTTCAGCTCAGTCGCTCATAAAGAAAAATATAATGTAAACGTTATGCTGGTGGGTGGCCTTTTTCAGGTCCGAACAACAGGGTCTGTCCCTGAGCATGGCTGTGATTTTACTGTCCCTGTTACATGCACCATGTAACGCAAGCGGTCATTTGAGGTGTTACACCTTTGAAGAAGAGTAGTGACAAGGTGGAGAGATGCTGCATCTCACAGTCCAGTGATGAAACCTCAATGAGACACCGGACATGGTGGCTCAGATGTTACAGGCAGGACTGCTAGCCACCGCTCGCGGGCTAAGAGCATTAGCATCGTTGCTTTCGTTTGCACGGTCACCCAGTTAGCAGGATGTTAGCAATGCCCTAGCGCTAGGGCTAACGAGATATGCTGAGAACTTTCCATACGTAAAGTTTATCGTACGTAAAAATCGAATTAACCACAAAAGATCAGCATTTGCTTTCCTTTAAATGTGCTGTGTCCCAGGATGTTATGGTTTCATCCGAAAGAATTGCTGCTACGGTCTCAGTTTTGTCTCAGACTGATTTAGCCTGTTTTGGGCACGGGGGGTCTGGGTTGAGAGCTAGTTTGGGCTTGTGTCACACGCCTCACTGGCCTGGTCTGATGTCTTTATGTCCAGTTGGGACTCGTATTAGCAGCTGTTCCAGTTGAGCCCCCTTGTCTCAGAATGAGCTCAATTAGATTACAGCCTTTGGAAAATGGCTATCGACTGGTGAGGGAGTCAATGATAATCTTGTTGGAGCCATTTCAGTGCATGACTACTAAGCTTCATACCGATTGTGTTTTTATTCATGTCTCTCAGCACGTTTTTTGTGTTGTAGTAAAATTTATACGGTAAAAATACTAGTAATAATTGAATTGAAATAATTGAATTAATGAAAACCTTTAAATGGTCCGTACGGCAGAATATCTAAACAGAGAGTCATAAGTAGAGTCCATGGCTGAACACGAACTAGGAGGCCCATACGTACACCAGACGGCAGAGCAAACCATAACACACATTATTACAGGTCCATTTGATGACATTGACATTGAAACACAGGGCTTTAAATACTAAAGCCTATTACATGAAATGAAGGACAGCTGAAACCTATCAAAGACAAAAACAAAATATGAACTGGAATGGATTGGAAGAGTTTTGGCAGAGAAACCACAGCACTAGGGGCAGGGCTACTGTGACAGGTGTAAATTAATATTCTGAGTGAAGCCATTTTAGCACCTTTCAAGTCTCCTGAATGGTTCCACAAATAGGTTTTTACAGTCTCAGGAGCGAAGCCAAGGCGCCGTGTTAAGTCACGGATGTTTGAACGGCATCCCAGCACCACGCAGGATGGGATCTACAACAGAACAAGAGCGGCAGTGTTCAGGTCCACGCCGCGCTCACCAGGCTTGACCTCATGGGCTGCTGGTCTTTGAACAAATCCGTGTGCGGTGTTTGCTCTCCTGTGCATCGGCGGGAGACAGAGCAGATTATGAGCATAGCTGAAGCTCAGCTCTAACGGTGATGTCTCCCCCCACACACACACACACACACCAACCACCACCTCGTGAAGGCATCCGCCGCTGTCATCTCCCTCCGCCCCCCCAGCGCTGCATCAGATCACCCAGCTCCACCTGCCACGGGATCCTCGTGAACTTCTCACCCAGCACCATACATCAACAACGGGCTGCGTCCCCTGCGTTCGCATTTTAACCGCGAAAAGATTGCTGAATTAATTCGGACTGGTCCATCTGCAACTTTGACCCTCCTAATGAATGACCCATTATGTGCATTCTGTTAAACAAATAGTGTGTGCACTACTGGTGTCTAATAGAGGACAAGGGAGATTTTAGTGGATCTAATATACTGCCAAGAAAGGCTGAAAGTGACCATGAATAAAACATCTCCTTAATTTAATCTTTTTACCTTATCACACTCCATTAAATGGCGTTATGTCTTTAAAGTTGCGTAATTCAGAATGAAGCCTGGTTCAGATAGCAGGTCACTATCCAGTCTCCAGACCGCTAGAAGAAGGGAGAGAAGGGCGCAAGCTTGTGTTGCTATGATACAGTACCAGGGAAACGGAGCTTTGCAACATATGTATCCATTCTGCAGCCAACACCAAGTCACATGTTACCATGGTACCATGTTACTATGATCGTTGTTTCCTTTTTCTCTAAACAATAAGTCAATCTCTCATAAATACCCACCCCCACCCATCCTGTATTAATTTAATAAACAGTAACTTCAAGGACTTTAAAAATGCCACGTGCACGTATTTGTATGAGGTGTTGGGACAGAGTAATAGCAAAGCTTAGCTCCCTTTAAAAGACAGTTTTTTTTTTATTTCACATTAATGCAGAAAGATCACTATGAATAAGTGAGCAGCCAGGTCATTTATTAGAATGGCATTGTGGGTCTTCTCAGGTCATCTGGGCTGATCCATAAGTTGACCCCTGGCTTCCCACATTAACCGTTCATAATATAATAAACTGGACTGGACAGGAAGTATTGATTCAGGACTGGAGAGCAAATTATGCATTTATTCATTCTGTGGCTGCAGAGCTGTTATAAGTCCGGTCACGTGAGGGGAGATCCGTATGCACAGGACACGATGTCTTGTGAATGAGGTGCTAGGTTTGTTTCACATGTGTATTTGGATGTAAATTCGAACCCCCCGTGCTCTGGGACGTGTAATTACAGCCATAAGGGCGATATGAGTTTTTGGAGGTCGGTATGAAGATCTGTTGGGGTTCTTATTTACTGGGCGATTGGTCGTCTTTTCTCTGCAGTTCCACCAGTGTTGACTGTGCCCCAGCAGACCTTCAACGCCACAGCAGACTACGGAGAATCGGTGACGTTCACCTGCAGGGCGTACGGCTCTCCAGATCCTGAAGTCACCTGGCACAGGTATATCACCCCGCACACACCTCACGCCCCGCGGTCGGTAGAGGCTGAACACAAGGACGGTCCCTGTCCACCGCACGTCTGGAGCCTGGAGTCCCGCTGTACTGGTCACGAAGTCAGGCAACATTTTCGCCTCATTATTTGTAAAACAAAGATCTGGTCTCACCAGGAATTTGCTAACAAAAAAGATCAGTTAGCATTGCTCAGTGCGTCCTGCACTGCTGTGAGAAATACACACGACACACATTAAACACGTGTGAGCCCAGCTATGGCCTCATTCCTTCACCAGGTTTACCACTACTGTGTTTCTGAAAAAAAGAACCAACCGATGGAACCCTAAAAGTTTATTCACATAAAACAATCCATTCCTCTCAGAAAGTAAAAAGTGTTATCAAATGAAAGTGCCGTGAGTCGCGTCCAAAGACCTTTAATAACCCATTTTGAGCGGATGCATTTATTTCACCTCTAATGTGTGGGCTTTGAATGACAGGCAGCACAGCGTGTTGATTATGGGCCCCTCAATCACTGTAATTACCTCTGCTGAGGTGGGAACCACGGAGATGAATCCAATACACGGCAGGTTGACCTTTAATGAATGACCGTAACCAAGCCGCTAAGTGACACGCCGAGACTCCACAACACGACCTCCAATTACAGCGCGCTTGTTCAAACCAGCACTTCGATTGTATTCCTTTATATTTTTTTTTTCCTGTTTATTTCATCTGTTTATTGGCCGTGCGTGCTTGTGTTTGATACGGAGTTTGAAGTTTGAATCACTTGTTGGTAAATGCTGTGGGAGCTTCTTGTGTTTAATTTTCATATGCTGGAGAATAACAGCGATTGACCAGTTCTGCCTTGATCTCTCTGGTACAAAAAGCTAGCAGCCATGCATGTTAAAAATGCCGCGGTATAGACTGAGGAGTTCATTCTGGAGAGCGTGAGTGAGTACTGCTCTACCCACTCACCAACCACTTTATCTGAAACGCCGATTTTTGTTCCTCCAAACGTCGGCCATTTTAATAGCAACACCTGTCTTGGAGGTGCAGTTTACCGTTGTACAATTACAGACCGTAGAACTGTATGTAGAGAGGCCATCGTTTTTGTGAGTCACCCTATTAGAAGCACAGTTTCTGACTGCGGGACCTCTGCTAACTGGATGTTATGTGGGTGGCAGGTCATTCTCAAACACAGCATTAACACTGACGTGGTAATGGTATGGTTGGATGTAGTTGTGGGTGTATCAGGCAAAGCAGGGTTTCTAGGAGTTGTTCATGCTCCTGTGCTTATAGTAACTAGCATAAATTACCAATGTAAACGGTCTATAGACTCCAAATGTAGAGATAAGAAAGCACACTTGTAAGGTATGTTTATCTGGTAGAGGCAAGAGAGGCGTGAGCAATGGAAGAAATTTAAGAGCAACGGTATATGTAATGTTGATTATTTCAATTTTGCCAGAACTGGACTGGTTAAGTCCAATATCGTGTTGAATGTGGGTTCATCCAGTATTATATTTGCTATACTGGTACTGAGCTTTTGGGGCAAGAAAGCAGTCATGTCTGAGGGCAGTTTTTAGGGGCAGGAGCAAAGCCTGGTGTTTCTTGCCCATGTGTTCCTGTCTGCTATGTACACCCCCTCAGCTTCGAACGGATTTCGATTGCCGCACTCTAACATTCTAAACCCCTTCTGTAATCTCCTCTGAAAAACATTCAATTACTCAAGGGCTCAATCTCCACTGCACACCTTTGCTTATGTAGTTCTGCCTCTCTGTTTACGTCTTCATGCCCGAGCAAAAAAGATATACAAGGTGGAAAAAAAAAGAGAGAAATGGGATATTTAGCTACACCATCCGTTTTGAACGTGTTGGTTTGTTCGTGCCTCGTTCTGGGACTGTGTTATTGCCGTTGTCTTTTGGCACGTGTGTGTGTGTGTGTGTGTGTGTGTGTGTGTGTGTGTGTGCCCACACTGGCGGTAGTAGGTTCTCCCTTAAGCGTTACATTTGGGGTTTGCTGGTTTGCCCTCGTGCGCCGGTCAAGGGGGCGGGGCATCAGGGCTGATGCGTGCCTGTTCTCTGGCTCGTCTCTGACAGGAAGGCCACGCAGCTCCAGGAGTCGGAGCAGTACGTGATTCAGGCTCGCGGCACCACCCTCACCATCCGAAACATCCACCAGGCCGACGGTGGTTCCTACACCTGCAAGGCTTTCAACAAAGCCGGGGAGGTCCAGCGGGAGATCTTCCTCAAAGTGTTCGGTGAGAGGCCCCGGCTTTTCCTGCTTATCCAAGCCCTTCATCCGCTTTAGGAGAAGATCTGTGGTTTTCCTTCTGATTCATATAAAATGTCTTAAATGTCAAAATAATTTTTTTGTGGGCATGGTGGAAGTGGGGGAGGGTTGAAAATGAAGAAGAGTGTTTTAAGTGTTTTCAAATAGATGAATAACAGTCTTTCAGTCCCTTTTGAAAGCTTGATAATGAAAGAAAGAGGGCTTGCAAACCTCACTCACAGTTCGAACCATTTGCTAAATGTCAGAAAGGATGTTTTGAAGTCGCCAAGATGCTAACAGTGGTCATCATCAGGCGACTAAAACATTTTCTTGTTTTGTTAAATGTAGTGGTGTTAAATAAAGGAGATCTGGGTCCAAAGTCTGGGTCCATAGAGGGGAACCATTCCCACCGGGAGGAGCTCTTTTGTCAAGTGCGTGATGTGACAGATTCCACATTCAGCCCCTCCAGTGTGAACTGTTTCCCTTCCATAAACAGGCTCCTAAATTATTTAACAGAAAATGGGTGACACATTCTTTATGGCCAGGAATTTCAATTTAGATTTTCATGAAGCTGCCAGCATTTTCACAGATTATTCAGATAGCACCTTGTCTGCTCATGTAAATGTATGGAGATTTATTCTGTAGTCATCAGAATTCTTTCAATGTGCAAGCAAATGGTATTCTTCAAAGTGCTCATTTAAATGAAACCAAGTTATTGGATGAGAGTTTTGTTTTGCAAAGGGTGATGGGAAACGTAGTTATAAGTTTTTTTTTATGACCCCTTACAGCTAACTGGAGTCTGGCTGTGCTTTCCGCTCGGCTGGTTGTCTGTTTCTTGCTTTTCTCTGTACTCGTAAAATGTGTGTCTCCTCGTTCTAAACTGTATGCTGAGGTTTCAGGTTTGAATTCAGTGGACATGGGGAGCCTTACTAGATTCATGCAGCCATACAGGAATGAACAAGCAGCTTTCAAAAAATCCAGGAGGATCAGGATGCTTGCAAGAACATTCACTCTTAAAGCTCCGTCTAAAGTAGCCACAGCTAAATTATTCTTGTGGTTATTGTTATTAAAAAATGATGTTGTGCATTAATGAACTGTGGACAAATTGCAAACTTACACTTTGCGTTAAACATTTATCTTCAGCAGGAGGGCTTGCTGTTTTGGAAAAAAGTCTTTGTCAGCATGTCGAGAGATTGTCTTGGTTGATGTTAAACATATAACTGCTCTGTGGGACTATGTACGCCTGTCTACTTTGTTGGTCGACCCAGATAGGAATCTGTTTTCCATTCTTTTGAGCCAGCATGGTTCACGCTGTTACTACGCGCCCAGCGCGTGAGAACCTCTTCTGTATATTTATTGAGTTAAATACAGCGATGTATCTACTCTCCTGCTCCGTGTCACCCGGAGGAGGGAAGTAACACTGTGCTAATCAGCAGGTCCTCACTCCAGAAGCTCTATTGTGAATTCCCCTCAGGAAGCACCAGCGTACTGTACGCTGCTCGTTCACACTGAAGCTCATTTGTAGGAGGAGTTACGTGAACGTGTGTGTGTTCCTACGCACAGAAAATATATTTGGATATTTCCTGTTCCTGGTTGCTTAAGTCTCAACTGACAATCACACATCTACTTACAACTGTCTGTTTGGTCTGCAGTGTAGCCTGTCTCAGTTCTTGCTTCTGAGAGATGAGACCACAGAGTGAAAAAATATCCTCCTGGATATTTGTGTGTCCAGACAAGGTTTTTCTCCTTGTTTTTGGTTTGGGTTTTTTTGGATCTTTATCGTTTTTTTTTATCAGTCTTTAAAAAACTGGACAGTGTATCACTGTGATGGATTAGGCACAAGCTACAACTTCAAGTGACAGCAGTTCTAAGTGTTGAAGCACAATTCTAAGTGTTGAAGCACAATTCTAAGTGTTGAAGCACAGTTCTAAGTGTTGAAGCACACTCTCCTCAACAACATCTTCACCTGCCTGTTCCCTCTCGTCCCCTGGGTCGCCGGCTGTGTCCACCCACCCTCACCCCCACGCCCTGTGCAGTCCAGCCCCACATCACTAAGCTGAAGAACGTGACGGCGGTGGAGGGCAGTGCTGCTATGATCTCCTGCAAGGCCGAGGGCGAGCCGCTGCCAGAGATCTCCTGGAGGAGGGCCAGCGACGGACACAGCTTTTCCGACGGAGACAAGGTACGTCACGCGTGAGCCCGTGGGGCCTCGGCAGAGTCCATGCTCTGCGCGTAGGAACGGTGATGAAATCGTAGCGCAGGATGTCTCGACAGGGTCTCACACGGAATGCCTTCGTGAGCAATACCCCAGTTATGTTGGCTGCATCAGAAAAACTCACACCCACACCATGTGTGCACCTCACGCCTGGGTTTTTATGCAAATCCTGTAGTGCTGCTGCTAGGAAAACTACGGTGACAAATGGAGCGACGTGTGATTGGTGCACACGCTGTCCTCTGATTGGTGCACGCGCTGTCCTCTGATTGGTGCACGCTCCGCAGTTCCAGCCGAGTCCGGCCTTGAGGGGCCACGGAGGCCCGCATGGCGTCCCGCATGTGTCTCGCCCAGGCGAAACCAGACGGGACTGGGGGGGGGTGGTGAAAGCGTAGTCGATAGGTGACAGCAGGCAGATGTAGATTGGGGTTACCCTTTCCGAGGGAGGGAACGACCTGCTCAAGCCATCGCCGTCACAGCTAATCTGTCAGCAGGCGCTCGTGAAATGATTTGAGCCGTTTGCCTGGGCGGGAAATTAAAGGGACCCTCCGGCAGAGACGTGGAGGGGAAAGGCAGTCAGTGCATGTAAGTCGAGCAGACTGGAATAGTTCGGTTAGGAGCAAGAAGAAGGTATAACTCCAGCAATAGCCCCAGGTTAGGTTTAGAAACTGTGAACTTTACCTCACAACTGACCACGGACACGCCTCGTCCGTTGAAGTTTGAACAGAAATGTGATTTCAGATCCCTACCAGGGAATGTATCGCTCGGTATCATAGGGGTTTTTTTTTCTCTCTCCGCTCTCCAACAGCTGTGGGAGCTTCTACCCTGCCATTACTAATCCAGCAAATTGGTATTTTTAGGAGACCTCATGACTCTGTAAAGGCTCTCAAATATAGCTGTCATGTGAATGCCTTCTTGCGTTCAAAGAGAATCTTTAGAAACTAAACTGTCTCTGGGAGATGTAGTCCAAATCCCATTCGTAGTCTGAGCAGGAAGTGTCTGAGTTTAATAGACGCATGTAAAAAAGGCACAGATAAAGGAAAAACACACACTCATAACTGTCGTTCTGTGCAACCTGTCATTAGTCGCACTATAACTGACTCCCACTAATTAAATATGACACCAACATACCCACGTACTCATTATATTGGCACCATAGCCAACCATTTATTAAATCACATATGCCAACGTGGCCAGGGTTTCTTAACGCAGATTTAATCTGGGTGTAAAAATGTGAAGCCTCGCATGAATTAAATATGCCTTTTGTAGTTACAGTCTCCAAGATAAATAAACAAACTGAGAGAAAGACCAGATATTTAGTCCAGGGGGGATTACTGGGTTTTACTGTGCTGTCACAGCATTAATATGGTCTTTACAGTTTCAATTTCATTGTTATTCATAGCCGTATTTCGTTTCCCTAATCCTCAGCAGTTTCAGTTTTCAGTATGGAATTTGCAGTACATATCTTTAATTATCTCTTCGGACTTTGGGGTCTGTGTTTGGAGAAGCTGACAATGAATTATGGCTTAAATGCCATTCCCTTAGTGAAATGAAAGGCAATTAAATGGTAACAAAACTCTGCGTAAACGAATCGTAGTTTGCATTAAATCTGATCGTAGAATCCATTCATTGGTGTGATAATGACCGGTGCAGTGTGGGTCCTCAGAGTCCGGATGGGCGCGTGGAGGTGCGAGGTCGTCATGGGGAGTCCATGCTCACCATCGTGGGAGTTGGGCTTTCCGACTGGGGTCGCTTTGACTGCGAAGCCCTCAGCAGGATCGGAGGACATCAGAAGAGCATGTTCCTAGACATCGAATGTGAGTGTATCATCCCCCAGAGAAGCTGCTCACACTTACAAACGCATGCACCCATCTGATATGACAATACAGCCCCATCGCAGAAGATCAGAAGCTAGGAAATATCCCCTCTTTTGGCTCCAGGCTTGATTGCTGTCAGATGTAAAACACGGGGAGTCTTTTCACATCGTTTTGTTTTCCTGAGTGTAGAATCCTTGCTTTTTCCCATTAGGGATTTGTCAGATCAGTCAGAAGATCTCCATCGATCTTCCAGTTCTCATTGTTTTTTTTCATGCCTCTTTCTTTTCATCAGATCGGCATTTTCTACCATCAGGCAGGAGTGAAATGTGAACATTTGTTTGGATGTTCTAAAGAAACTGCATGTAGTTATAAACAAAAAAAAATCCATAAGATCGTTGTAAACCTTGCAGAAATGAGTGTCTACAGCTTCACCAAGACGAGTATCCAGCAAAAATGTTTGTGTGTCACAACCCGGTGATGCGTAGCTGGATTCCATCGTCTCATACCTTTCCACCATGAAACAGCAGAAGATTAGGCAGTTAATGAGATACACATGATACTGGTCAATGAGGAAGGACTGGGATTATCAGGAAGGGTCTGTGAAAGGACGTCCTGCTGGAGCTCAGTGGGTGGTGCAGTCCACTGTTGGTGTTAATGAACTCCTCCATTCAGTGTCCTGTCATATAGTCATACTGTGAAGGGGACAACATCAGTTTTGTTAATAGAATAAGTGTGTGTGTGTGTGTGTGTGTGTGTGTGTGTGTGTGTGTGCATGAGTGCATACGCATGCGTATGTGTGTGTGAGTACATGCATGCGTGTGTGTGTGTGCGTGTGTGTGCATGAGTGCATACACATGCGTAAGTGTGTGTGAGTACATGCGTGTGTGTGTATGTGTGTGTGTGCATGAGTGCATACACATGCGTATGTGTGTGTGAGTACATGTGTGTGTGTGGGTGTGTGTGTGTGTGTGTGGTATTGTGCCACAGAGACAAAGTCAGACTGAAAGATGGCCAGAGAAAAGTAGGCAGAGGAAAATAAAGTACAAACAAGTGGTGTAAGAGGAAGGCAGCAGGTGTAGAGTGTGTGTGTGTGTGTGTGTGTGACGTTAGGGGCAGGTTCCAGTGACTTTGGCTTTTGCTTCAGATTAGTGTGTTTGATTAGGAGCCTGTATGCACAGCTGCAAACACACTCCCAGATGCGCCTTTCAGTTAGCACATGTGTGTACACACACACACACGCGCATGCACATCTGTGACAGTCACAGGGCTCAGTCTGCCACTCCTTCCCCGAGGCCATACCCAAGCCGGTGTACAATTAGCTCATATTTACATTTCTGCTTAAAGCTAATGTTGATGGTGCCAGATTCATTTGGGTTCTTTTGTATGGCCCACAGTCCCAGGTGGGCGCTTTGTGCTACAGCTAGCAAAGTTTTGGTTTTGTTTATTTAGTGTGTTTTGTTTTGTTTTGTTTTTGTGTGATTTGTTTTTTTTGACAGATGCTCCTAAGTTCCAGACCAATCACACGATTTTTTTCTCATGGGAGGGGAACCCTGTCAACATCAGCTGTGATGTCATGTCCAACCCACCAGCCACCATGCTCTGGAGGCGGGACAAGCTGACCATCCCTGCCGAGGGCACGGCCAACATGCGCGTGTACAGCGCCCCCGGGAGGTCTCTGCTGGAGGTACGCTCTCACCAACCACCTTTAAAAACACTGCACCTCCAACATTTGTATTCACCCACTGATTCACTGAAGGTAATTGGTTTCATACCACCAGTTAAATAAGCTATTAGCCCCATCAAAACACATCTGCTATGTGATAAGAAATAAAGGTGTTCGCGAAGATGCGATGATCTGAGCCTCTGCTCTCATCACTCAAGGTCACCCCCATGTCAGATCGGGATTTTGGCCGCTACAACTGCACAGCCAGGAACAACATCGGCATGCGCTTCCAGGAGTTCATCCTGGCTCAGGCAGGTGGGTTCCCGACCCCCCCCCACGGGGCAGACAGCTAGGGTTAGAGCTTCGTGAGAGCTTCCGGACGCTCCGAACTTATCCCTGGAAGTTTGAGGACGGGGTGGATGTTAGGAACATGACTTACATCTCCCAATGACGTAAAGGTCATTCTGAGATCTTTCCATATTGACTGCATACATTATCATTACTGAAGGGGTGTAAGCCGGACTCACCCAGTTGGTCTTGACCCCCGACTCACACCAGATTTGTCACATGAAAAATATGGTACTTGTGTTACTTAAGCCACCAACTAATCCTAGTGGGGAAATGATATTTAATCACACTGAAGTATTTGTGATATTCAGCAAGTATTCCCAATAAGGATGCCATCTTCTAGAAGATGTTTCACTATGCATCTAGTTCATCTAGCATGAGGGAAAGTACTTTGAAGGTGCATTCGTTTTTATGAGAATTAATCACTAATCATTTATAATAAGTTGTTCAATTTTGATCGAACGTTTACACTCTGAATTTGAAACTGGCCTATAAAAAAAGTAGTCCTGATCATTCACGTAGACTGTTCACACACTCAGAGGGACTAAGACAAGGAAGAGGTAGGCAGAGATCACTGTGTGTTTTGTTAGTGCCTCAGCCTCTCCCTGATACAGCACAACAGCAGTAGATTGAGGACTGAGGAGTGAAGCATTAACATTCCAGAATACCAGCAACCAGTCCAGTCCATCAGCCTCACTGTCTGTCTGTCAGTCTGTCTGTCTCTCTGTCTGTCTGCTACTCCACTAAACCACACACAAACACACACACACACACACTCCTACTCTTGCACTTTTCACCAAGACCCATTTAATTTTTCTCTCCTTCCACTCTCTCACTTACAATCTCTTTCTCCATCATTTGTTCATGTTCCTGTGCTCTTTCTCTCTCTCTCTCTTTCTCTCTCTCTCTCTCTCCCCCTCTCTCTCTCTCTCTCTCTCTCTCTCTCTGTCTCTCTAATTCGCATTCTCTCTCGCTCTGTCTCTCTCTCCCTCCCTCTCTCTCTCCCAGCAGAGGTAGGTGTTTGTAATTCCACTCAGGACATCTCCTCTTGCTCTGCTGGAGGAAATGGAGGGGTGAGATCCTGAAGGAGATTGTGACTGGCAGACAGATACCTGAATGAAGCTTCTTTTACAGGCTCTTTGTGGAACATGTTTACTGCTATGGCTGCAGCTTTAAATGGATATCATACTAACCAGCCTGGAGATTGTAGCTTTTTTTTGAAAGAGTTCATTTCATTGATATTTGCACTCTGTTGTTTACTGAACAGAGGTTATACGTAGCACACTTGAGTGCTTGTGTGTACGTGTGTGTGTGTGTGTGTGTGTGTGTGAGAGAGAGAGAGAGAGAGAGAGAGAATTTGCTGAGCTGTGGATGTCCAGGGTAATTGGGCTACGTTGGTGTGAATAAAGCCTGAACCTGTCGCTTCTAAATACAAGCTGATTGTAACAACACAGACGTGCTTCACTCTCTCACACTGTGATCTTCTAGACGGCTAATATCCTGCCAGCAGTCTTGTGTGCAAACGCTTAGATCTGCAGCTTGGGTACATGGAAGCTTCAAATAACACTTCAGTAACCAAAATCAAACCGCTCTGGGCAGCTGTTGTTTCTGCTTGTTCCAGACGTTCCTTCAAACCCGTACTCAGTGCGGTTGAGCTCAGTGGCCCAGCGCACGGCCACCGTGACGTTCATGAAGCCGGACTCCCACGGCGGAGTCCCCATCGGCCATTACCTGGTCCGGTACAAAGACATCAGCTCACACGAGTGGAGAGACGTCAAGTCCCACGGAACACAGAGTGAGTACAGAGAGTTCCTCAGGGACAGCGCAATCTTATAATATACACAGGAATTTTTTTTTTCCAAGGTAAGAAGATAATAAAGACAGGAAATGACATATACAGGAACTGATCAGTGTTGTCATAGCAAGTATAATTTTAAGAGCCCAGCTTTACGCCGCTTATTTTACAACTCTTTGCTCTGTGAATCTGTTTTTCACGCTTGCCTACATATTCTCTTATTGTATTTCACATTGTTTAACTGTGTTAGATCCAATACTGTAGCTCTGTAATTATTAAAAAAAGACAAAGCTGTTAGTGTTCGGTCTGCACGTTAATTCACAGAAGCATCCAATAAGAGTAAGAATTACACAGATCCTTCCTTAATGTTGACTAGCACATCATTACTGGGTCACATACACAAAAACTCCTCTTCCTCTCAGCAAAGGTAAGAGAAGAGTTGACACTGCCAGTGACATTTTTATTCCTGTCAGCGCTGTATAAACATCGTGGCTATGTCCATAAGTGAAAGTCCAACTGCAACAAAAGCCCAAGGTATTCCCGACCTCACGCTAGTGGTCGACGTTCCCGGGAGACCTGAAACAGAGGAGCTTAGCTGTGAGCCAGTCGGTATCTGCGCTGGGCGACATTACAGCAGCATATCCAGATCACAGATTGATTTCTCCTCTACAACACCCAGAAGGGTTTGCGGGCAGCTGAAAGGACAAATAGGACAGGCAGATAAGGGAGGCTGGACTGCTCAAAAGGCCCAAAGCTAATATCCATGATGCTGTGGAGCTGAAGCTGGAGGGCCTGATTTGGGGGACGTGGTAATTGGAGCTCTTGGTCAAAAGTGAAGAAAACAGCGGGGATATGGAGGTGTAGACAACTCCATCTGTGTTTAGTGGGGATATGGAGGTACAGACAACTCCATCTGTGTTTAGTGGGGATATGGAGGT
>JAOYMR010000023.1:5946513-5957506 GCA_025802075.1 Tenebrosternarchus preto
AACCAGAATCCCAGACCACAGTAGAAAACACCTTAAAAAACATGTCATCATTCATTCCTTCATGGTGACCTGAGTAAAATTCCTGCCATTCTTTTTGTGTTAGAGCACTTTTGTGTTAGCTAAGGCTACTCAGGATCCAAGCCTGGGATGAAATGAACCAGCTCACATGCAGAGGGGAGATCTGCAGTATAAAGTCTAAAAATGCTACTACATATGAAAGATGTTCTAACTTCATGATGACTACTAAAAATCACACAGCAACATTATTACTGTAAAATAAGAATCGCTAAACTGTTTCACCAGTGTAAAATATCTTGCTGGGAGAATTGATCAGTTAACTTATAGTATTTTAGATATGGTCTATTTTATAAGTGCGCACTGAAGTCCACCTTTTAGCATCCTCTATGGCATTTATTGTAGTTCCTGACCACTGTCACTATTTAGCATTAACACTAAATGTAACCGTTAAGTACAGAAGTGGCCCTTGGGCGCGTTGTTAAACATAGAAATTAAACATAAACATTTTATGCACTAAAGGAATGGCTCGAAAATAACTTCCAGAATCTTTCTGAAGAAATAAGTGCTTTCTGTGTGCAGTCTGGTTGTAAATCCGGTGTGAAGAAAGTCTTTATGTAGGTGTAATTTCACTTCAAGTCGCCAGTAAGAATTTTACTAATAATCACTTCCCTGTTCGGATGTCCAGTGATCGGGTTTCGTATATTTTTTACCTACTTCTAAGCAAAATATTTTGCATGGATCTTTTAACTGCGCAAATCAGCAAATATATGACTTCATCTCAGTCAAAATGATATAATACCGGAGGTCTCACGTTATCGGTTTCGTTCTTTTCGATCATACCAAAACTCTGGAAATAGCAAAACTTTCACTTACGGCCACCATGAAATTCCCAGTATTCGTCGCAGGGCTCTAGCAAGTCACGCTACCATTGATCAAAATAAAACATATGTCTATACGTTATTATTACCTTGAAAGGCTCATTTTGCGCAAAAGTCCAGGAGAGTGGGCTGTTGGCGCACGTCAGTTTATCTTGAGTGTGATTTCTGGTGAGAGGGTTTCGCCTTTTTCTGTTACCACGCTTGCGCCTCCACTTTCTCACGCCTACTGTGACATTAGATACGCGCCCCTTCAGTTTGCTTAAGGACACAGCTAGGCTTCACTGCGTCCACGGTGCGCGCTTCTGGCGTTACAGTTTCCTCAAATACATCAAAACTTCAAGCCATAGTAAATGTTTTTTGGTCATTTTAGATCTGTCCCAAAAGATGGCGCTAAAGGCCAGCCCATTTATTTATGTATGTATTTATTTATTTGTTCCCCAGTTTCATAGTCGTGTCTTGGGTTTTTGTTTGACAGCAGACTTTAATGACGTTTCATTCTGACGCAAATTCTTTGCAGGACGATTGAAATTATACGTTACGGCTCCGTAATATACTGTTTGTTAATAGTTATTGCAATATTGGCCTGTGAAATACATATAGTAAAAAAACGGTAATATAAGACCCTATAAGAAATAATCCATAGAACAAATGGCCATTTTTAGTGCTATAAACCTCCTTACTAATCTATGTCCATATTCTATGAATGATTTAATGAATCACTGTGGTCACGTGACAGACAAATGCAGTTATAACGTCTGTGTTTATTTATTAACATATACGTTATTTATCTTTGTGTTTTCAAATATTATCATCGCTTACATGCAACGATACTATCGCTTTAGGCTACTATTGTCCATAACACGCAACCCTATATATTTTATAGACAATAGATATTTATGACAAAATCACAAGACACTCTTATGACCAACTGGTAACAGTTACCAAAGCAACAGCATCCAAACAAATGGCACATTTTACCCCAAGCCATCCGACTTCTTCCTGAACTCTTAACTAAACTCATGCTCCCTGCATCAAGAGTTTCTATTGACACTTTGAACCATCCAAACTCAAATCGTTTCGGGTTAGTTGTCCATTTGCAGGCTGGCCTATAAAGTTTTATTACATTCTTTTAAATATTTAATGTGCCGATACTGTTACTCTGTATTTGTATTGTTTAATGCTTGTCTTGTTGTTACCAGTATCGTAAAACTATTACCTACTTTATCCTGTTTCTGCTTATTGTTTAATTAATGTTTAATTATTCTCTCATGGAACACACCAAATCATTGAAGTCCTACTGTATTTCTGTTTAAACCAGTAGATTTGACAATAAAATACTTTTTGCATCAGTTATAATATCCTGACTAAACAGTATGACTGTATTCCAGCCTAAAAATGCATGAATTGGCATGAAATCCCTGTTTGATGAATAGGACTGTTCTATCTATAACTTTTAGGTCAGTATAGTTAGGTGGAACTATTAGGTGCACCTCGGAGTCATTAGGTCTCTTTAGGTCAATTGCTCTGCATGTCAGTCATAGATTATGAAGGACCTTTTTTTTTTTTAAAAAAAAAGGCTTTTTTAAGTCCCATTTACAGGACTTTTATTTTCCAGCATTTCTACATGATGTTTCCAAGATGACAGTCCCTCATACACACTACTAAGATGTCAGTCCCTCACTCACACTACTAAGCAAATTGAACATCACTTAATTGAAACATGGCTGATCTTTTGTCTGGAGCACAAGACCACAAAGATTTTTCTTTTTATTCTTTAAAGAACACACAGCTCACAACAGCACACCAAGAAGTACTGGAAGTTGTTCAGAAAGGCAGGCGGTGGTCATATTTATCCTGCCAAATAATGTGAACAACTCTCCTAATTAATGAGGTCAGGTGTCTCAGCCACACCCACTTCTCATAGGTGTATTAAATCATCCCAAGCCATGAAAAGCTCAATGGCATTAAAGAGAAACAATGGCAGCAGAAGAAGCCATACTGAAAAGTTACAAAATGTGGCACTATTGTAGGATACATACAAGTCTGTACAAGTGCGTTTGTAAAGGTTCTGACCTGCTGGTCTGGATCGGTGAACTGTAAGTGCTAATTACTGTGAAACTGACACATTTAGGAGCAACAACGAATCTATATGCAACGCATAAATTATGCAAAATCACAGCTCAGGACCACCGAATGCTGAAGCATGTAGCACATAAAGATGACCTACCTAAGATTACCACATAAAGATTACCTACTCTCTGTTGCATCACTCACTACAAAGCTCCAGACTGACTCTGGAAGCAACATCAGTACAAGAACCGTGTTTGAGGAGCTGCACACAAGTTCAAGGTCACTATCCTTAATGCCAGGCATCCACTGGAGTGTTATAAAGTATACTGACACTGGACTCTTGAGCAGTGGAAACATTTTCTCTGTAGTGATGAATCACGCTTCGCTTTCTGACAGTCTGATGGACAAATCTGGGTTTGCCGCGTGTCAAGACAACATAAATCTACCAGAATGCACAGTTCCAAGTTTGGAGGTGGAGGGTTAGTGGTCAGGGGCAGTAGTTTGGCATTGGCCTTTCCTGTTGCAGAATGGCTGTGCCCCTGAGCACAAAGTGATGTCCATAAAGACATGGTTTCACAAATTAGTGAGATGGCAAAGCTGGGCCTTTTTGTACAGGTGTGGAGTGGCTCCAACAGATCCCAGGAATGACAACCCTGATCTCAGTCCAGAAGAGCACTTCAAAGATGCACATTTCAAAACTACAGCTCATCTGTGATATAGTTTTTTGTATTTAATAATTAATAATCTCACTTGATATTCCTGCATTAAAAAAATTGTAAATCACCCATAGTATTCTTTGGACATACTTTAAAGAAGAAGAAATTATTTATTATAAATGCTTTCAATGCAACAGTTCAAGACTACACCACATTTTTGCAATGTATGACCTGTACTGACCTGCTGGAACTCTTCAACACTAATGGTCTGAGATATTTTTATATTTTTGTTGGCCTGATGTACCTCGTGCCGTAAGGACAGCCGTAACTATCTGCTATGCCTCTACCATGCTAGCGTTTGTGCTTTGTTGAGACTGGCCAGTCGCCCAACCAATATCCAATCAGCAGTCATTCAGAGCAGTAATGATCTGTGGTAGATGGAGGTTGAAAAGCTGTGTAGGTCCACACATGTGCTACTACATGCAATTACAGACGTATCAAATGTACAAATATATATAGGACTGGATCTAAAAAACTGCCAAGGTGAGTTAAAATGTGTAGGCTTTTTATGCTTATGTTATTATGTAGATATTATGTGATGTTATTATATAGATATTATGTGATGTTATTATGTTGCTATTATGTTATTATGTAGATATTATGTGATGTTATTATGTTGCTGTTATGTTATTATGTAGATATTATGTGGTGTTATTATGTTGCTGTTATGTTATATTATGTGATGTTATTATGTTGCTGTTATGTTATTATGTAGATATTATGTGATGTTATTATGTTGCTATTATGACAACATAGAAAAGTCTCGAGAGATGCACTTTGCTGGCACCACTGATGAAGGACCTTTGTCTGAAACGTCCTATCTCGAAATGTTTCTCGAAATGTTTTCTCGAAACATAATAGCAACATAATAACATCACATAATATCTACATAATAGCATTCAGATTCAGATTCATATAAAGTATAAGTCTCGAGAGATGCACTTTGCTGGCACAACTGATGAAGGACCTCTGTCTGAAACGTCCTCTCTTTTTCTATCTCGAAATGTTTACTACCCCTGTGACCCATAAACTAGAGGAATGACATCAGTCATTGTAGGCAGAAGACAACAGTCCTACGAACAGCGACAATACTGCAGCGCACAGTCAGTTTTTTTAAAATATATATGTATTCTCAATGCGGTGTTCTGTTTCTGCTGACTTCGTTCAAAGTTGGCAAAAACTGGATCTAGTCTAATGACGGCCGATACCTGAGAAACGCATCACATTTCCAAACATCCCCTCCCCCTTTTCCCTGGCCCCACCCTCACCCCCTCCCCCTTTTCCCTGGCCCCACCCTCATCTCTTCTCTACTTCATTCCATTCTTTCGACGTCTGGTCAGGTGACTAGCGCTGGGGCAGCTGTTCATCTTTGCATCTCGCACGTTCTCATAAAGGACTAATAGCCACAGGGGAACGGAAGTCGGATCAGCGAGTCAGTCTGTTAAAACCCTGACACACTCCGCATTGGACGTGCTGCCATAGGGCAAATAGCATGGGCGTCCGCACGGCGTTTTTGCTGTTCATAGTCGCGACTTCGTCGCTTGCTGTCGAGGTAAGAAGACATCGATTAACACTGCGATAGAGCCTTTCTCCCTCCTTTTTTTCTGGAAAGGCGAATATGGAAATCGTTGAGCATGGAAATCTGCAAGGCGAATAGGCCTGCACGCAGGATGCAGACATTAAATGTTTTCGACCCCAGTTTGCACGTCCGTATTTGGGTTCACAGCAAGTCCTCCTAGGCTGTTGTGTAATTTGCCTGTCTCTGAATTTGAACATGTTTTTGATTCTGCTGAATCCAGTCAGTTCAGAAGGTGTTGGGTGGGGGCTTAGATGTAAACTTGCCTTGATCTTGCACAGAAATAACGGGGCTGACAGATGTAATTTACGGATGACACGTTGTATCAGTATTCCTTTGGCGTAAGAACCATCTAATCGAGACTCAGCCAGGGATATTTAACCTGAAAAACCACTCTCGATGGTCACAAACATCTCTATACACTATGACCTCATTTCTCCTAAACATCCAATCCTATGTAAATGTCATAAATTCCATGACAAAAATGCTGATCTACCGTTTTTCGTTGTTTGTTGTGGAGGTGCGTGGAGATTTTAGAGAGGCAGCGTTTAACAGAATACAAACGTAAAGGTCATATGACAGTCTTAAGGCGAGTAGGACGAATGGGTACTTATGTTACCTTATGAAACATCAGGATTTTGTGAATAAAATGCAAATGATCCGGCCTCCTTAATTCTCGTGTTTCGTATACTGCGGTGGAACGTTTTGGAGTCCGTTAGGTACGAATTTGTGATCGTTTGAAGCATAACCACGGGATTTTCGTGCTGCTGTGGTATTATGTAGATCAGCGCTTGGTTTGTGCTCCTGGGATGGAATCGAAGTGGGGAAAGATGCTGCTTGACAGAAGCAAGATGGCGTCGGCGAAATGCGGCGTTTTATTAACGAAAGCAGCATAAGGGCAATAGGCGCACGCAGCTGGTTCGCAGCGACTTTTGGCTGAAATGTGACTTATGGAATGAACTCTTAACATTTTTAAAGCAGCGGTTTATTGATTTGAAGTGATGCTAAACCCGTCTATGACCTCAGTGATGCTGCGGAGTTGGAGTAGGTTATACATGGCACAGATTTCTGTAGTGTCTTTGTTTATCCTGTATAATGTACATTTAGTTAAATAACAAGGTTTACAGTTGTAGTTACACATGGTTAGAAAATTAGATGAAAAAGAAACGGACATAACATCTATATTGTGTCATTTAAGGTACCTACCAACTGCAAATTCTGTCAAATTCCGTTATATCAAACTGCAAAGTTCTTAGTGGCAAACTTTGGTTTGTTAGTTTACATTTTTATTGCTTCTTACCTTCACCTAAAGCAAACAGGCCTTTGCAGTGCAATGCTAGAGGCATCTGGAAGAACTGTGCCCAGAAACAGGCCTCCTCTGTTTGACTGTGAGTAGATCTTTAGATTTTGAAGTTGCCACTGAAGGTGTAAGGTCTACTAGCCAGGACCATCCACCTGTCTGGCTTTTTAGAGGTGTTGCAAGTCATTCATTATGTATGTGATAAAAAAAAAAAATCCGTAATTCTAATTATAAATCTATAATTAAATAGATGAAACTTATAGATGAAATACATGCATAACATTTGCATGTAGGATGGTAGAGTGTAATCCATTAACTGGTGCACATATTACATGTGATGTGAACTACAACTCAGACAGTAGTGATTATGATTTGTGCTGTTCGTTTCTGGTCTTCTGGCGCAGTTCACTGCATCGCTGCCATAGGCTTATCTGAATGCAGAACAGTGTGAGTGGTGAACTGTTCCAGTGAGGAGAGTGGTGAAAAGCTTTCCTGCTCTTCCATGACACAGGATTCTTCGGGGAGGATAAAGTCCGTCTCAATATGTGTGTCTGGTGTGGCGAGGCGTGGGATGCGGCAAATATGTGGATTTTCCTGGGCTCGTGGGAGCAGGGGCCCGGAAGCACTGGAATAAACCCAGGGTTAAGGTTGGGATCAGGGTCACGGTTCGGGTTTGAAGAAGGTGCTGAGATGTTTATGGTACCAATCTGAAAGGTCTCTACCCAAAAATAGGGGCAAGCTCCCAAAAAAAGACAACACTTCAAACGGTTCTTCATCGAGCTACTCTATAAAAGTTCTATTTATAGATTGCCTGCAGTACCGAGGTGTCAGAAGCGTCTTGGTGCAAATGTGCAAAGCAGTACTCCGCATTACTCAATAACGTGACACCTTGACGAGTTTGGGCAGCAAACTATTGTTCAGCTGCCTTTCAAACTTGTTCTGCATTACGTTTATTATGTTAAAAAAAAAAAACTCTGCATCTTTTCAAACAATTTAAGTAATTAAAACTGAATTGTAAACTGTCTCCATTATTGCTGTGTTGTGCAGTTTAAAGAGCTTTTAGGAGAAAACACAACAGCAAAGTGGATTATTTCACCTTCTTTTGGTTGGGGTCAGTTTGGGGGAATAGGTTTGTAAAATTCTTACTGTAAATTATGGAAGTGAATTCAATCTTGGATTGTCTGGTATGGTAGGATATTCTACAGATATGACTGCTAATGTCCAAGCATACAGACAGGGTATTTACATAAGAGTCTTTTGCATAAATTAATATTAATCAGTTGTCACCTTGTCTCATTTATTTCTGTCAGTAAGTAAGACATATGTTCATCTTACTGCTCTGTAACTGAGAGCAGCCTGATATCTTTTGCTGTACATGTGTGACTCATTGTTAACTGGGCAGGGCTACAGATCTGTGGTAGGCATTATAGTTTTTTTTTTTTTTTGTCGTTGTTTTTTTTGTTTTTTTTACTCTGCCCTGTAACATGGGACTTCTCGGTTGCACCAGCCATCAGGCTGTTTGTTTTCTGGAGAAAACACTATGACATGTGAGGAAGACTGCAGAGGTAGTGTCTTACTCTGGCTGGGATTTCTCTGTAATATGCCTTTTGTCTGACTTTATGGACCAAAAGCATATAACAGACAGGCAACTATAGTACTTCCTTTGTTTGTTAGTCTACCATAATCACATTGTTTGTTAGTCTACCATAATCCCTTGTGTTTTGTTAAACAGTGAACAGTGTGTATATGGAGGAAGGAGGTGGCCGTTGCCATAGGCGATCTATTGTGACTGCTAAGGTCAAAGCCAGGACATAGAAACATGAGAGAAAGAACCCCTATTGTCATAACCCCTATCACTCTCTCTCTCTCTCTCTCTCTCTCTCTCTCTCTCTCTCTCTCTTTCTCTGCCTGGTTTCTGCACTCATGTTTCTCTTAATGAGGTGGTGCTAATCACCATCTTATGATGCAGCTAATTGTAGTTCCTTTACATTCTGACTGGAACAGTCCAGTTTAGCAGAAGCTACAGGCGATGGACTAATGCTTGTCTTTTTGCTTTTGTTCTGATCTCTCCCGTCTGCTCCTTCATCCAGGAGTCATTTGTCTCCATAGACTTTCCATACATTTATTTTTGCTGCGTCATGCACACCTCTAATTCTACACGGATTTGGTCCACATCCTTCATCTCCTCTAACATGTCAGGTTTGGTGCTTTCACTTAAAAGGTTTAGGATTTAAGGTGTCATAATTCAATATAGTGCATAAAACCATCATATATTCTTTAATGCTTGATCTAGGCTACAAATTAGGTTCTAAAATGTGTTTTGTTTCCAAGCCAGAGGCACCATTATATTAATTTACTGTTTACTTTTTTGTTTCTACAAACCACTTCCTTTTTCTGCTTCTTCTCTCTTTTTGACTTATTCTGAGTGTTTTTGGTTTTTTTTAAAACTGCTCCAAGGCAAAGACATTTTAAACTCTAGAAATGGCATGATATTCCGGGCTGTTTCCTGAGGGCGTGCTCCCGTGTTTTTGCTGATATGCCCTTTCTGTCTAATACAGCAATCCTTTGGGTTTACAGACAACCATTCCCTTTCCCCCTATAAAGTTAACAGTCAAGCTTGTGATGGATCTTGAAATTTGGTTTCAGCTGTTCATACAGTGTGTTCCTACTCTTAAATAATCAAGCCAGTGCACTTGTCTCTCTAGCTGTTTACTCAGGTCTTCACAGTGTTAGATTTTTAATATCTTGTTTCATATTTATACCTCATTTTAAAAGATTAATGCTGCATTCAAAGCTTTTCAATCAGAACTAAAAACAGGCCAGTGGTGGTTTAGAGTACACATTGCATAAGTGGCAGTCTGACCTGAAAGTCCCATTGCACTTTATGAGGAGAGGATCTTTCAGAGAGGAACACTTGCCTGACTATTCCACTGTACCTTTTTTCACTGCTTGTAGCTGTACAGTTAAGATAAAATACAGTGAAATTGATTACAGGTTTTAAGTGGCAGTGATGGTGTATTTTCACAGCTGTTTAGATGGAATGAATCGTTTTGATCAAGAATGACCTCTTGACTTGTATCATCTGATCACAAGCACTGCAGTCAATAGGAATGTGTTTTTTTTTTTGAGGTATTTCCTACTAAATACTTTCCTAAACCCACCCCGTCCCATGAGTGGACTGACCCGGAAACACTCATTTTTAATTGACCAAGACAATACAATGAACACAAAACTCCAGGCAGGGATCACAGTTCAGGTTCTTCCTCTTTGCGTGACTTGCAGATGAATCAGGTTGAGGAGATCATCAGATGAATCAGGTTGAGGAGATCAGCAGGTTATGGTGGTTCTACTGCACACAGCGTTTGCTTTGCATTCTGCTCTCATTAATTTAGGCTCAGCTGAATGATGACATCCATTAATTTAATACTGACAGACATACATTAGTCAGAAGCTAATCTTGGCAAGCATGAGTAAGCAGTTATTTTACATATTTTTTTAGTAATGGCATTTTCATCATTGACAGTGTGAACCAATATAATGAAATTTATCATAAAATATTTTTTGAGAAAACATCTTCCCTGTTGTGTCTGGGTAAAATGTTCTCTCCTATCCTAAAAGTATGTTAAGAAATTAGCATTTGGTTAGTTGGTTAATGAACCCAGAAGCTACATAGAAATGCTAAAATGATATCAGTGATGACATTAATTTCAGAATCTACACCGAGGATAAATGCTTACAGTTTACTGATAAATAGAAACTGCTGCTTTCCAAAAAACACTGTAGTTAAAAGATCGTTTGCCTCGGGACCAGTTATGAGAAGGATTCTCGGATCGCCATTTTTCCGTGTTACGTATATTTGCGGTAACAAAGGCATTGCCAGTGGTTGCATGTCCGCCTGAGGTTCGTTCTCGGAGAAAGTTTCTCCGGATAGATCTAAACAAATCAGTTTCTCCTGACACATATATGGTGATGCTGTGGCAGCAAAGGGAAAATGACTCCTCATAAAAAGCTGAGTGCGCTTTTCAAAAGTCTTATTTTGAATTCCTGACTATTTAATTAAAGACGGTTGATTGTGAGAGGGTGAAGGCCAGCTCCCGTCTCTGTGCGCTTGGTTGCAGGTGCCGTCGGAGGACGTGGTGGGGCTGCTGTCTGAACCTCAGGTGGCCATGTTCTGTGGGAAACTCAACATGCACATCGACGTCCAGAGCGGCAAGTGGGAGCCTGACCCAAGGGGCACTAAGAGCTGCATCGGCACCAAGGAAGGCATTCTCCAGTACTGCCAGGAGGTACAGCGAGGAGAAGCAGAGAGGGAGGGCATTCTCCAGTACTGTTAGGAGATACAGCGAGGAGGAGAGAGGAGCAGAGAGGGAGGGCATTCTCCAGTACTGTTAGGAGATACAGCGAGGAGGAGAGAGGAGCAGAGAGGGAGGGCATT
>JAOYMR010000023.1:5963246-5979450 GCA_025802075.1 Tenebrosternarchus preto
TGTTTGTGTGTGTGTTTGTGTGTGTGTGTGTGTGTGTGTGTGTGTGTGTGTGTGTGTGTGTGTGTGTGTGTGTGTGTAGTGTCTGGACTGAAGCCAGAAGAAATGCCAGAGGTACGGCTGGACAGTGGAGAGAGACACAGTGCTGGTTATGAAGTACATCACCAGAAACTGGTACAAAAACACTCTGCATGGTTTCCCACAGACACACACCACACACATCTTAGCATTGTAAAGTAAAAACTGGAAAAAAGGGGGATTTTACAGAGGTTCTCCTTTTTTAAAAATCCAGTGACATTTTCACAAGCCACGATGGACTGTAGTAGTGGATGACTGACAGGCACCGTGTCCATTCAGGTGTTCTTCGCCGAAGACGTGGGCTCCAATAAGGGAGCCATCATTGGCCTAATGGTGGGCGGGGTCGTCATAGCGACCATCATCGTCATCACCCTTGTGATGCTGAGGAAGAAGCAGTATACCTCCATCCACCACGGAGTCATAGAGGTGCTCTTTCTCCTGTGTTTGCGTCTTGTGTTAAACAGTGTGAACCCAGTGTGCACAGCTCACCGCAGGTCTTTCACGTTCAGGTGGACGCTGCAGTCACTCCAGAAGAACGTCACCTCACTAGGATGCAGCAGAACGGATATGAAAACCCCACCTACAAGTTCTTTGAGCAGATGCAGAACTAATGGCCATCTTGAACAGCCCCACCCACCCACACACACACACACACACACTCTCCCCCTCCCCTCCACACAGAGAACACAAGCCTTTCATGCACACTAGTGGTGAACTCTGTTGCCATGGAGATGAGTGTGGCTCCCGCCACCAGACCATTTCATCCAATTACAGATGAGTGCTCAGTTTGCACAGAAAACCGACGCGTCATTGTCCGTCACCCAGCCCATATGTCTGCCTGTCCGTCTGTCTGGATGCTCTCATGCTCCGCCTTCTCCACCTGTCAGTCATGTCATGGTGCCATCAGTGCCCTGGACCGAGCCTGAACCGATCCTCATAACGTGTGCCTCACTCACCTCCCCCTCTCGCTGTCTGGCTCCTCGTATTCACTTCTGCCCTGTTGCCCTCACCCCCCCCCCCGTCCTCCTCCATCACCCTGGCCGTCCCATGTGCCCCGGGTGTGCAGAGCACAGCCGTGCTGGCCACAGGCCCGAGACGGCCCAGCCGTCCAGACAACCAGAACCGAATAATGTACTCATCAACGAGCTTTTCATTTCAGGATCAGTCTGTCCATCCAGGTCTGTTTTTCCAGAAAAATATTTTTAAAAAATAAGAATGAAAAAAAAAGATATAAAATATATAAATGCATATATAACACTTAAGAATTTAATGAAAATGAATGTTTGTTTTTTTATTTTGAGTGTAATAATGTATTGAAATAAAGCAGAAAATTAGCTGTACTCATTTAGTGCATGGTGATAAAGACAGAGAGAAGGTTTCAGATTCTCCCAGACGTATCAACCTCTCTCATCTAGAGATTTTAGCAGGATTGTACATTTTAGTGTTTTCTTGTGATCATGTAATTTTAAGGAATAGATGATTCCAAAGCTTTGTTGTCATAGAGACATGCTTTCAATGAAGTGTTTTTATTTGATTTTTATTTTAAGACTACACCGAAACGCTCTCACGCACGTCACACGCGCGCACACACGTCAGCTGCATGGTGCCGGAGCAGCAGTATGTAATTTGATATTGAAGTATAAAATAAGCCCACGTGTTTCGGTAGCATTCTATGCACTTTGAAGTTTGTCTTTTCCGAAGGGCCTTTCCCACCGACAAGTTTAAATCCATGTCAAGAGTAGTGGAGGTTCAGCACTTCAGTACGTACCAGTTGGGATTCAGCACTTCAGTATGTACAAGGTGGGATCCAGGATTATAATCCCAGTTAGCTGGTCTGTGATATTCATGAACACTGAGTGGGACTTCAGATCAGCACCACCACCACCACCACCACCACCAATTTACCCTTTCCCTCCATGAGTGGCATGCAGGCAGGCATGTCACAACCAGTAAGGACATGTGAAAAGCCTCCTGTTAACTGAGTTGGCATTAAAACCTGCTGGGTGGCGTTTGTGCTCTCACACACGATCACAGCCCTCTCTTTAACGTTGACCATGTTAAGCATATGCGTACAGTGGTGCTGGATGCTACTTTTCAGACTCAGAGTGAAAAGGGGGTTAAGAGAAAGAATCGCACTACCAACCAAACCAACGAGTCCTCTAACAGAAGACAATGCAACCATTACTGAATCTCAGAACACTTCGCTCGTTCCCTTCCTAGACTAAAGCTCTTCAAATCAGGTGTTTATTCAAGGGTACTCAGAGGAGTGCATAGGGTCAGTGAAGAAAGACAAGCCTCTTCACCTTTCTCTGCCTCTGCTTTCTCCCTTTCCCTGTTCGTATCAATCCAGATCATTGGCTTAGACTGAGGACAAGCTTTTGGCACTGTATCCCATGAATAAAGTTTTGAATGTACATACAGATATGCTGTCTTGTCTGAAATTCAGTGGGAATAAGGGGAAAGTGTGTGTGTGTGTGTGTGTTCGTTCATATGCTGCACATTGATAAAATGATTAGATTCAGTAATTCCAAAATTAACTCTTTATTGCCCCCTGGTGGACAGCTAAAAGTACCTCACCTTGAGGG
Organism: Tenebrosternarchus preto; assembly: GCA_025802075.1. Classification (NCBI taxonomy): domain Eukaryota; kingdom Metazoa; phylum Chordata; class Actinopteri; order Gymnotiformes; family Apteronotidae; genus Tenebrosternarchus; species Tenebrosternarchus preto. The sequence continues at coordinate 5,965,907 of JAOYMR010000023.1, forward strand.
AGTTGGAACTTCAAAATAAAAAAAAGAACAGATCCTTTACAAATATCAAAATACACTGCCCTTGTGGCTATCAAAAAAACATAGAGTATATACAATGGAAATGCAGCCAACACTACCCTGCAGTCAGAGAAGAAGCATTACAAAAACTCAAAGCCCATACATGGTCATCGATAATTTCATTATCTCTGTCTCTCACACATAGCCACACTCATGGGGACGTGCTATAGTGTGTCCCAGCATTCACTCGCTCGTGCTCATTCTCAGACATGCACACGCTCACTCACCCACAAGCACACACACACACACACTCATACCCCACATTCCCTGCCCATAGTCCCATTCTTGGCCCCTCCCCTCCTGTGTTCTCCCATCTCACTTCTCCCTGAATTAAGGCAGCCAAGCCCCGCCCACTCAGCTGTCCTTCTCCAGCGCGGCGGCGGCCAGCGTGACGGTGGTGACGGGCTGGCCGGTGGCCGTGGCCAGGGTTACGGTGTTGACGGGCTGTCCGATCCCGTGCAGTTGCACTCGCGCTAGCTTCTTCTGCTCGCACTCCGTCACCAGGTTGTTGAGCTCGGCTGCGCTGTAGCCAATCAGAGTCCTCAGGTCGCACACAAACTTGTAGACGAAGCGTTTTCCCTGCACTTTGCTGATCATGTCTCCATCGTAGTAGTACCTGACAGAGAGGTAGGAATCAAAACAGTCTCAGGGAGACCTCCATACTTCCACGAATTATAACCCTCCTGGTTCATAGAGGCAACAACATTATTACTCTCTTCACACCTTGGTGATTAGCTGCAGACACAGTATATTATAATGTATTTCAATTTTGTAAGTTGGTACACATAAAGACTACTAAATACCAAAAACTCCATATTTTGATGTGCAATATACTTAAGCAGAACTTATGACCATTTCATTATTTTTATCCAAGAGCTACCCAAGACAATCAAGCCGTCTCTACTGTTTAAACAAACCTGAGGGCTCGGCTAAGCTTCTCGTAGTTCATGGTGGGTTTGTTTTTCCGCTGGCCCCATTTCTGAGCCACCAGCTCCGGCTGGTTGAGTTTGAACTCGCCCTCCTCTCCCACCCAGGAGATGCAGTCCCGCGCGTCCTTATCGGTCAGAAGCTCCAGCAGGAACTGCCATAGCTGGATCTGTCCGTTATTACCTGAAACAGGAAACGCACCTCAAACACAGAGACTAATGACTGAGAGAGTTACATGCTCTAATGAGGGGGGGGGGGGGGGGGACCCAGCACCTTATTGTTATGTTGAGGGTTCGTACCTGTGCGGTTGCCAGGGGAACTGCGCTCCTCTCCGGAGATGCGGGGAGCCCTGGGCATTTTGTTATGCTTCTGCACCTTAATGGCTGTGGGAGTGTTCTGTTGCACTGGGGCAGGAATAATCTGCACAGCTGGAGACCATAACGAAAAACCAGGAGACAACAGATGATTCTGCTGTCCAAATGCAGGAAGCATCAGCCTATTTCAACTCACAATACCATACACATATGCACTTAATACGTGTGTGTGTCACATCCGGCTGCGCTTTGCTGGCATGTTACTACTAGTCATGTGATTTGCCAGATGGCTCATCATGACGACCTACAGTGAGACACCCAGCACTGTGTTGCATATGGCAGGCAAGTACATAAAAAAGCTTTAAAACACTAACGAGATGATTAGCTCTCACTTACGAAGAGAACAAAGCTTAACAAATAAGCCCAGCAATAGCAGTAAATATTCTAATATTTTTAGCGATTCCTTTGTTTTTCTTGTACATGTTTCTTGTGTTTCATATTTTGGTCTGGAGAGTTAAAGTGTAGACCACTGCATCGTGCTGGGCACATTCACATTCAGTCACCTGGACAACTGCAAACATTTGGATAAATCTCAGAGCAACACACCACAGATCTTTGTCCTGACATGTCACACCTCACAAAAGGATGTAAATAACATCAAGTGCGATAGATTTCTCTGGTTGTATAACCCATGTATGCGTGAGCACTGTAAATAAACCACAGCCCATCCAAGCACAAGGGCAACATTAACTGGCTGTATGGACAAGCAGCTCTAGTTCATGTTCATGTATACTCAGAGGACCTTTACCATGGTGGACCACTCTATTTTTAATCTGCCTCACAACACCCCTCAAGCCGGATGATAAACACATACTTGTTCGGTTTAAACACCCTGACAAAGCCGTCGCTGAAGTTGATGAGTGAAAGAGGCATTATGTACCTGACATGTGAAGCCCTTTATTATGAACATGCACATAAAATGTCATTTATGACTTTTACAATCAATTATTCATTAAAAAGCACTAGAACGGGGACAAACTGAACAGAAATGGTGTCTTTCCCAGATGTGTTGTAACTGCAGCCTGTAACCTAAACAATCCCCAGTTCATCTGTTAACACACAAGCTGAATGCAAACAGCTGGAGGCAATGTGATCACTTTCCTTCCCTATAATGGAAAATCGTGAGTACAGTCTCTTCTCAACATGCTAGAAAGCTGGATAGATACACATATGATGTAGCAAAATTGAAAGTCTTTGTTTAAAGGACTTACGCTGGTCAATAGTGACAGTGGCTTCTTGTCCCTGCTCCTGACTTGCCAGAACATCTGTACAGAGCATGTAATGCATTATAAGGTGAAGGAACATGGAACATACATTACATATACAGACATTCATATCTCATACAGGGCTAAAGCATTTTTAAAAGGCTGAGTTATTACAATACATTTGTAGACATGCGTGAACACACTCTCAGAAACTCACACTTGCGTAACAGCTCCAGATGGCTCCACAAGATCTCCCCGTTAGGCACTCTCTGGAGAAACTCCTCCTGGCTGAAAGCACACAGCTGGCGGCCCGGGATGTGGATCCCACCCACCTCCATCTCCTCAATGTTGAACTCCTTCATCACCCACACCGCCCAGTGGATGACCTGATCCGCCGTCCACTGCACGGGATCTGCTCCCAAAACACAGCAGTAGCATTACGAAACACCTGGCCTGGGGTGACAGCAGACGCTCTAAAGACCATCGCTACTTTGCACGTCAAACAAACTCAAATTCATGGCCGAGATCAATGTGTTCGAACACATACTGAGCGTGCTCAGTAAGGCCTACAGCAACAGTGCACTCATTTGAAGAGTGTAACTGTAAGTGAACCGTAAAGCGCAGAGCAATCGGTCCAGCACTCACCGTAGGGGATGCTCAGGCGGACCTGCTCCTTGCGGTAACCCTCAAGGGCGGCTGCCCAGCGGGTCACCTGTTCGGAGGTCTCATCCGCGATGGTGGCCCGCTCCACTGCTATCACCTGCCCGTCCTCCACCAGGTGAGCCTCCTCTCCCGCTGCCGCGTCTGGATCTATCACCACCTCCACCGTCTCCACTGGCTTGACTATTTCCAGGATATTCAACTTCTCTTCACCTAAAGCAGCACAGATGCCCTCTCCCCTGATTAGAGCATTATTATATTTCTCAAATATTAAGACTCTCTCTCTCTGTCTGTCTTTCTTTGTCTCTCTCTTTCTCTCTCTCTCTCTCTACTATGGCTTTTGGAGTGTGTCTCAATACGATCTTAGCAGGTATTAAAGAGAAGGAAGCACTCACCTGGTTTGGTGACGATCTGCACGCTGAGCTGGACTGTGCCATCCGTTTTCACCCCCTGGTCAAAAAGGCTGTGGTCTGGATGCAGCTGGAGGGGGGAGGAGCAAACATGAGATCAACCTCTAAACTCAGCACACATTTAAAGAATTAAGTGGATATACAGAAGTTTTAGACACCGAAGAAAATGGTATTTTAAAAGCTATTAACAAATACATACAATTAAGGAGAATTTCTATAAATAAACTTCATTCTTCACACAAGCTCAATACATCTACCACTTTTAGAACAGTTATTTTTACTGTATTTGTTTTTATATATATATTCTAATTATATGTCATTTTATACATGCAAAACACTTATTGACAAGATTAATTATTTCTTTAAATAATCGTAAGTGCCTAAAACCTTTGTACAGTACTGTATAACCTACCTGTATGTCCTGCAGACAGATATCATAACCATCCAGAGCTATTTGAAGACGAGGTTCCAGCAATTTCTTTAAGTTACCAACAGGTTCATTAATATCAATGTCTTGTGTGATTAGTTCAGCCGATGTGATGGTCTGCTCTTCAATCCTTCAGATCCAACCAAACGCACATACACACAATCAGATGTATGTACAGAGAGAGAGGATGAGAGAATAACAAGAAGAATGAGGTCACAGAGGGCACTACCAAGACTGGAGAACACAGCAACCATTGATGGGGTTATCATTATAGAACTCACCCTTCTTCCAGACATTCTTGTTTCTCCTGTCCATCAATTTCAATCTCAATCATCTCCTCAGTCTCACTTTTTGACATCTTGTCAGTGAAATCTGAACAACTTGCAACTGAAACACCAGTCAAGTTGAAAAGGAAATAATTTAGTATAACACATAACAATAAACCATCAAGTGTATTGTTCTAGATACGGTTAAAGTGTAACTGCAAAACAAATTACAACAGTTAAATTGTAGCGACCTGAATTTGTGGCATGAAAGTGAAAAAGGCAAGTAATTCCTGGTGATTTTTTAATGAACTCCAAAGTGTCAGTGTATTGTTGGACCAGCTGAGGGCTCATGAACTTGTCCGTTGTTGTTTATGGGCTATCGTTAGTACATGGACAAGAGGGGGCAACTGAGCGCAGAAAGGCGTCTTTGAACCCATACAACTATCACGCAAAGCCGAGGCTTGGCCGGTGGGTAGGCCCAGCACGATTCTTTGCCATGTGGCTAACATAAATAAGACATATCAAACAGTGATATTAGAAAATAAACATTCGCTGAGTAGTACTGGTCCGTGTTTTGTCGGACTGCTTGTTAAAAATGATGTTATGTAGACTAAAGACAGCCATGGGAAGAGGACGCGCGAATAGATGCAAACGCAGTTGCCATATTGGAGTCGTTTTGGGTTTCATAATATAATACGAAAAATATGTAAGTACTGACTTTTTAAGACTTTTACAACTTTTAAAAGATCGCAACACACTTTTGATTCTAGAAACTTAAAACGGAAATGGAAGAAACGGAAACAAAACAACAGAAGGGCAATGTAAAAGCAGCCGGAAATCCTGGCGAAAGTCACGGTGCCGTGAGACTTCCGAAAATGGTCTGAAGAAATGGATGGTACATCGTTGTAAATTGTCTCATTTATATGGGAAGTAAATGTGTCAGGTAATACCATTTAAGTGTTCTAAAGTATTTGATTAGCTACCTGGCCTTTGTTAGCTGATTAGCTTACATGCACAACGAGCTAACGAGAGACGAGACACGCCTGGTTACTTAAGATAGCTAACGGCAGCTAGCTATCCAACTAGCTAGCGATCTAGTTGTCTACCCAGGTTACTGAGCTACAGATTTATGTATTTAACGCTTTGTCGACCGTTAACGTGTTATAAAGTACGTCTTTGCGAAAGTGCACTGCTATCATAAATGCCGACATCTAAGACTAGACAGCGCGGTTGATGCAGTAATACATAGCAGTTGTTTACCTGGTAAGAAAGGACTTGTAAACTACGTGGGCCATACGCTGCCAACGCTAGCAACACGGCTACATAACGTTAGCATAGCCAGCTAAGGCTTCCCCATCTTCTTCTTGTGCGAATGGCAATCTCTGTAGAATGCTAGCTAGCTAGCATTAGCTAACTGAAATCTTTTTTTTTACCCAAAAGCGGGAACACTACTCGGGCTAAAATAAACACCACAACAGTGCGAATTTTACCAGATTTGTTAACCACACCAAACACGCTCCAAACGAGCAACAGTAATGGGTCACGTACCTTTTTTATCGGGAGGGGTAAGTGCTGTAAGTTAGCTTTTAGAGTTATGAGGACTAGAGTTGTAGCCAGCTAGCTTAGTGTGTGCTAACTTCACTAAATGTTCATGCTAGTTTTTGGTCAGCATTTCGTTGGGGGCGGGGATGTGGAGGAGGCCTAGAAGGCTTTTGTACGTCCAGCAAAATATAGTTTTAACATTTTTTTACCAGAAGCATTTGGCTACTATCCGTGAATAGATGTAAAGATCGCGTAAAAGATTTATTTAATTACCTCTACGATTTAACATTGATCTTTGTGCGAGCTGGATCTACTGAGTTTTTAACATTTACATTAATCTAATATACTTGTTGAATATCGAATGTTCTGTTGTTACTTTTTACTATAAATTAAGTGAATAAAATAAATTCAACACGTATTATGGTTTTGTCTTTTATCTTTATTTGTAATCAGAATTTCTGTGTAAGCCCAGATGTTTTTGTAGCTATGAGACATAACTTTATTCTCAATTTTACTTTTTACCTAGATTTCTAGATTCAATATTGCAACACAATAGTAATTGAATAACGGACTATGCTTTACTAGACTAAAAATCTATGCACTACGAATAATAATAAAAGTAATAATACAAGAGATTATGCAAGGGATACATAAATTGTTCCCAGCTGTGTTGTGAAACTGTTTTAATAGTCTGTCGAGTAACTTGGAGTATAATGAAATGCTGTAAGAAAACTTTTCCACTTGGGGGAATTCCAATTATTTATTTTTGTGGCAATCTAGTAGAAACCTATAGTAAATGGGATATATACGGGATATTGATCAGACATTGCAGGAATGCTGCTGGAATGTCACCTGAGTATCTTAAGTTCTTTATTTCAGTGCATGGTGTACTCTTGCATTTTTGGTAAACAAACTTCTTTTGGGTTAAAGATACAAGGATCAGCACCCCACCCCTGCACCTGCCGGTGCGCAAACACCAACCATCCAGCATGACGTTGCTGTGCTGTGTAAAAACCTCTTCAAGTCATGAAAGACTGGGTGTGCTTGTAGTGCCTAGGCTGTGGAGAAAAACCAGTGACGATCAAGAAATAAAGAACATGGTATAAGTAATAAAGACGAATAAAATGTAACCCTCAAGTGAGAATAATTAATCCTCTAATCTCTCTCTTGCAATTATAAACCAATCAAGCGTGTGTAAAGAACTATGCAGCCATATTGATTTGTCACTTATTATACAGCAGCAGTTTTTGGATGTCCAGTTTCCATTACTCTCTAGTAGGCAAGCTAGCAGAGATTTGTATTGCACTGTTTAAATGGCGCAGATGTATAGGGATGGTTTCACTGCGCTAGTGCCACACCGTATAAGACTGGGTAGAGTTCATGTTTGAGAAACTGATCTCTGGACTGGAGTTTCAGAATTTGTCATGTTTGTTGTCTTGTTTCTGCTAATTAAATATGAAAAGATAAAGATGAATAGCACTTACAATTGTTGGAGATCTGTGATTGATCATATTTCTAAAAGGGAAAAAAGTATTTTATATAATCCTATTTCAATCTTTTTATAACATATGTATTAATATTATTATTATTTATTAATATTAATTTACTATGGACAAGCAAATCATGCAGGTACACAGCAAATTTAAAATAATTTCAAAATATATAAATTAAAGAAATACCTTTTCTGTTTTCCTTTGTTCTTTTCTTTTTCTGTTTAAAATGATGAAAGAACATGCAAGCAGATCAATCCATTTTACCAAGACAGCAAAAGAAGCGATAATCTCACAACATTCTCCCTTCGTTTCCGGTTAGCATGATATTTGTCTCTATAGAGTCAGAGAAAACTCACTATGGCAACAGGAGCAGCAGTCCCTTCGGCAGCACAGGCAAATGGAGGGCAGGATCAGAGCACAGCCTATCCCCACTGCTATCACTAATGTCACATTCAGCTTGTCTGAAACATGCATACATAGAGCACAACATCACTGGGACCTCCACTAGCAGGACATACTGGTTATATGCACATGTTGAATGCAAAAAGAAGCTCAGTTCTCTTTTGCTCACACTCAGTGTTCTTCATGGGTCGGGCCTCACAGCTCTTTGGCGCCCCCCGTTCCACTGGAGGACTCGCAGCGGTACTGCCCTCCGTCGGTCCGCGACACGCTCTCGAATTTCTGTCAAAGAGGCAAGAGGTAGAAAGTATGGTAAACAACACCTGAGATGAATGATCCATGACAAGCCAAGACATCATCAACATCAAACAACGCTCACTCGTGTTTGAACGAATCAGAGTGCCCCGTTTTGGGGTCTAGGCTGTAGGTGGTGTCTGGCAGTAAGGCATGGCTCAGGAGTTTGTTGCCCTTGAACCAGCTGTACGAGGCAGAAGGGCCGTTCAGCACGTCCTCACAGAGCAGCTCCACCAAGGAGCCCCTCAATACGTTCTTGGGCACCTGGCAGGACAGAGCATGGACCGGCACTGGCCGTACAACAACACACGTGAACTTGTTCACCTGCTCACTGGGCTCCAGGTCACAGGCATTCAAGTTCAACTGCACATATTAAATCTGCACATTTAACACTGTGCAACAATTGTTAAGAATATATTTGTGTTTGTCGGTGACAAGAAGTGGATTGAGCCTCGAGCAGAAAACAATTTCAGATGTAAAACACAAATGAAAGGCTTTTATATAAATACTGGTAAAAGAATCACATAAAAAAGAAAGAATAACCCCACCGAGCACACTAAGGGAGACAGTAACCTCCCCAAGACGAATCTTGTCATGACGTGCAGTGACCTCACAGTGATAGAGCCCTGAATCTTTCTCGGTGACACCTTGCAGGGTCACCGTAGTCCTGTCAATCTTGGCTCGGCCCTCAAACGAGCCCGGTGACAGTGAAGGAGGATTGGGAAATGGCAAATTACATTTCAAAGTTAAACCCACCAGTCATGCAACATGTAAGACACAATCTAGTGAGCAACGTGGGTCAGACCTCAAAAATGTCTATGCAGAAAGCAACCGCAAGATGCTATTTCAAGATTTGTGAAGATTTGAACATATATTTCTGGAAAAGCTCCCAATACTGAAATAGCCTCCAATACGTTTGCAGCATCAGTATAAAACTGATACAAACCACTTCTTGTCTAACTACATTTGCGTTCCCATTTGTGTTGTATTTCTAAGTGAAAGATTTGATCAAAAAATTGTAAGGAATTCATACTGAAAGATTTACAATGGAAGCTACCGCCAAAGCATTACCTGTAAATTCACCATCAAAATACACATAGGAGACATCTAGTCCTTTCTTTTTCCATTCAGTGCATGGGTTGGTGTCATTTTCTGTCTTGAACTCGAAGGAAAGTACAGCATCTGTTTCCCAGATTCCCAGTAACATTACACTATTGTGCCTTGCGTAGCCATTTTGATATACTGCCACAATCTGACACTGCCTATACACTTTACTAAGCAAGTTCACTTACTCTTGTTCTCATGGATTTCCAATTTTGGCTTGTTGGTTGTCACGGTTACTGAATTGGTGCATGGAACTGTGAGTACAGGATGATGAAATTAAATAAAATGCTATAAATTCATTGGATCATTCTCTGCGGAATCAACATCCACATGTCATTTGTCATTTACAGTTCAGCATTTACCAATGTAGACTGAGAAACATGCGTTCAGCAAATGTTACAAAAGAAAACCTGAAAACACCTAGTGCAGAAAGATGCTTTGCATTGAAAAGGTTACTTGAATAAGAAATAAGAAATCATTCTGGACAGATAACACCTGCGTATCCCCTTTTTAATCCTTGTTAGGCTTTTCTTTTCTTGTCAGCTGGAGCCCTTTAGCTTTTTACTGAGTCTTGCCTGTCACACGAAAGGCCCCAATCATTCACCTTCATGTCAGTTGAACACATGACTGGTTCTGCTCAGCAATTTCCTGCCCCATCTGTTTTGGTTTTCTATAAAAGCTATAAAAAGACATTGAACGAGTATTTCAATGATCACTGACACTCAGTTTTGGTATAAAATAAAGTGCAGTATCTCAAATTCTAGCACTTGTATGTTATTCTTTCTTACTGTATTTATCACTGTCTAATAGAGCTTATACTAGGACCAGCAGAGACAGAGTGGTTGGGAGACTGTCTAAGCCTGACTTGATAACCCCTCTCCCCCTCACGCTGTCCCCTCTCTCTTTCCGCCCCCCTCTGTGTATGTGTGTGCATGTGCGTTATCGATTTTAAGGCCCTGTTCTCTTAATCTCGTTTTTTTTTAAATATGAAAGTGAGTTGAGACTGCAAGGGAGGATATTAAGGCAGGAGGAAAGAGAGAGTATTTATGTGAATCAGGCTGGCCATGAGCTTCTCCAAATCAAAACCAGCTGAGGGAACAAGAATTTGTGGAGTGTCAGGACACAGCAAGATTTTCGTAGGTACAAATTTTATTATAACCTACAACTGAATGTTGCAAAGCAAATTTCACATTACATGTATTTATCTTTGTTTAATAACTGTAGCCTTTTCATACGTTTAATAGACCCAGTGGAAACATCTTTGTGCTAGAAAATTCAACAAATTACATCTTGAACTGAATGAGAAAATCTTTTTGTACATCAATTACCCAGAGTCAGACACTAAGCACCATCAACATTAACACATGAGGTACCACAACACCTGTATGTACAGTATGTGGAGTGTAATCTTTTCTACAGGCTATAAGTGTGTTCGAAGAAGAAGAAGATAAAGAAGAAACAATGCTCTATGCTAGGGATGTCAGTGACTTACCATCATTACCACATATGCTCACGGTTCGGAAAATGTATCAATGAAACATTATAACCTACTTACACAACTTTACGGCCGCAAAAACGGAATAAAGAAGCTGTTGCGTTCCAGCCATCCTTAAAACTATCCAAGCCGACGATTCTTCACAGTGAGCCGTTCGTGGTGCGTTATTCGGTCTTCAAAAGTTTGATGTTGGTTGGCCTGGGCACTAAAGCCTGGTGCGACCTACCTGGCCGGAAGCAGATGGTGTTGGACTTTAGGTGAACGTACCGCACCACTGGGTTCATGGACCTCCTCTCCATGCCTTTCAACTTAGCTTTGGGGAATATTACACGCGTCCGAAAACGTTCTTAAAGATGATTATTTGTAGCCGGCTTCAGAGCGAGTCCTGTCGTTGGTGTGTAATATAATATTACGTTTAAGGTATTTTTTTTACCTCAATAAAGAAAATCTTGTATGTCTATTTTCTCCTAATTTGGGTGTAGGTTAATTGGTACCCATTACATTGTTTTGCTTTACTATACACACAAGGCATGAAAAAAGAAGCCCACGGTAAACTTCATTTTAAACACGACAGCTGCACACTTAACACCTACCTAAGATACTTCTACTTTTGTACACACACACACAAACTCATTTTGTTTGAAAACAAGCAAAAGGAAAATATGCATAATCACTTGTGAGCAGTGTTCATCAGTTTAGTCGCCCGGGTGTTATTTATAAATATGATTTCACCTATGACTGCAATATTGATCTGATCTGATGAATTTGATGTCTAAATAATAAATATTTAAACTTAGGATGGTTTTCAAAATTTTCGTGAATCGCTGTAATCTCAGAATCAAGTTATTTCTGTGTTAATTTCAAGAAAACACACAATCTTGCTCTTCAGATATGTTCGTTTTTATGGTAAGGATCATCACGTGGTCCTCCATCCAGGAACCAGCTGCATAATGAACACACAATCACTAATAAAATATTGACAAAGGGTTTTAAGACAATGTTGTGCTTAATTACCGTTTGCGAAATTGGTACACTCAACTCAAACCGTTGTAGGAAAACATTTTTTCGTTGTCATCAAGGAATTATAAAAACCTGGCAACGCCCAGCAGTGGACATCTGTGGAACCAGCTAATGGGGACGCATTCATTAATGTCAAAGTTTTGATGCCTGGAACTTTGTCTCAGATATGAGCATTTTCCCTAAAGAGTCACTGTACATCTCTGTACATATGTGCTAACAATACTCACAAAGATTAATGCCATAAATGTAATCACGCAATTTGAGAGTGTGATGACTTCCAACAAACCAGTTCTTTGTACCCACATACATGGACGAACAGAGTTTTTTTATCTAATAAACTACTATCGAAATACTTATTGGTTTGTATTTTGTATTGGTTTGTACTTATTGGAACAAACGCGCTAATAACTAGTGCAGCCCAGATGACGGAGGTCGCTCGAACATAATCCAGAACCTACAGTTAAAACGCCTGACCCGTCACTTGACTCATTACTTAGTGCAGTTCGCCCCCTAGTGGTGTACAGTGATATTTACACATATCTGCAAAGGAAACTACGCACACAAATGTTCCTACGGAGAGATACTTCATCTTTGAGCTGCAAGTCAGTGCACCTCAGTTTTCATATGGCAGGGTCAAGAGTATGGAGTGCTGTTGGTGAAGCTGAGGTATTACGTGCTGAGTGACCTGACGGATTGATCTGTAGCACATGGTACTGAAGGTGAGTTGCAGTGAAAGGCGTGGGTGGATTAATGCTTTGTAACAGCTCTGCAAGACACTGGATCAGTTACTGTTCTGGTTCACTGTTAGTGGGGCATTTACATGATCTGTATTTCTTGGATCTGTTAAACAGAATTGGCATCTCAGTCATCCGCAATGAGACATTGCCAGAGGTTTTAGTTAATGCATAATAGAAGCTTCAGGAGGCCACTGGTCCTGTGCTAATAGCTCACACCACCCAGAGCTGCTTGTTTTCCATTCTCTCACCCAGCCTAGAATTCCAGGAATCCCTACTTTCCATGTGTCATCTGTGGGATAAAGACAGAGCCAGTCGGTCTGAGCTGAGTGTTTGTTCATAGATCAGTAGTCTCCCATGGTAATCACCATGATTCAGCCCCTGGACCAAAGTTACACAGTAGAACACAATAATGGATGAAATTTAGATGCTCTGGAGGTTTGAGCGTGTGTGTGTGTGTGTGTATGTGGTGTTGAGAGTACAGGCTGGAATCTTGAAAGGCTTAGAGTTTAATGTCAACATAGCACCATCAGAGCATTGTATAACGCTAAACATCTTGTTGTTGGCTTAGTCACATATGAAAATATGCACACATGAAATTTTTTTGCTTGTTACCTTTAACATAAATGACCAGAAAAAAACAGTTTATGTACTCTGGAGAATAACATTATATTATTTCATATCAACAACAATTTCCAAGTCACTTAAGCACCATAAACAGTTAAAATAAAATAAAAAATGAATCAGTAAGAGTAAAGCAGTCTGAGATCTTTAGTTCATGTTAATAACAGTTGATTTTGTAATCCTGTTTTTTCCCGAATTGCAAAACTCTGGAGCGTTTGTGGAGCATTTGGGAGTGTCTGTGACGTGTTTGTGGAGTGTCTGTGGAGTGTTTGGGAGTGTCTGGAGCGTTTGTAGAGTGTCTGTGGAGTGTCTGTGGAGTGTTTGTGGAGTGTTTGTGGAGTGTTTGTGGAGTGTTTGGGAGTGTCTGGAGCATTTGGGAGTGTCTGTGGAGTGTTTGGGAGTGTCTGGAGCGTTTGTAGAGTGTCTGTGGAGTGTTTGTGGAGTGTTTGGGAGTGTCTGGAGCGTTTGTAGAGTGTCTGTGGAGTGTTTGTGGAGTGTTTGGGAGTGTCTGGA
>JAOYMR010000023.1:5988709-5999091 GCA_025802075.1 Tenebrosternarchus preto
GCTGTAACTACATAGCGGTATGCTAGCTGTAACTACATAGCGGTATGCTAGCTGTAACTACATAGCGGTATGCTAGCTGTAACTACATAGCGGTATGCTAGCAACACCCTGGCAACGTTATTATTCTGAGACGTCCGAGAGATTTCACCTCAAACACATTTCATGAGGACTCTGACCTGTGACGTACGGCTCCAGGGCCTTGGGCACCAGACTGCGGGCTGTCTTCAGGTCTTCAGCGGAACACTTGCCCGCTTCCAGCCCACACGCCATGCCCATGCGTTTCAGCACTTCGATGTCATCGTGGATCTCAAACATGCTGTCAAAGTTGAAGAGGTACTCAAACCTGCACGGCAACACAGGAGGTAATTAGTCTAGGAGACGTGGAAAAACACACACCAACAAGACTGAACAGAGGACAGGGAACCAACGATCCAAATTACATGAGCAGTGGTTATTCTCATTACAATAATAATAATAAAAAAAACCCTGCAGTGTGTAATAACTCCAAGACAAATAACACTTCATATTACGATGGTGTGTCAGAATTTACTTGTCATTGGAGATGCTGCAGTCAATGACGGTTTTCTTGCTGGTGTTTATGATGATGAAAGGGAGGTGAATGACTGAGTTTTCTGGCGGTGGCCTGTTTGTCTGTTGCTCTGTCTGCTTGTTACGCTGCACGAGGTTCTTGAAGGCAATTTGCTATGTGCAGATGATAAAAAAAAGCACGAGTCACAGCTTTAAAATCTGGCATTTCCAACATTTAAAAAAAAAAGAGGAAGGTTTCCATAATTTATGTGCTACCTGTAAAATGAGCTCTTGGAGCTGTGACTGTTTTTGCTTAATTCTCTCCAAGCGTCTTTGTCTCTCCACCTAGTAGATTGAGAAAAGACCATTTTTTGTTTTAGGTTAACAGCAGTCCTCAACTCTCAACAGTGATATTTCATGGGGACGGGGTTTCCCCCCACTCTGATGCATAAACATTGTTACATTGAGTCTCTACAATGCAAATATATTCATTTTATATTCGTTTATATTACATGCTGCAGTTATGACAGCTTATATAATTAAGCAGTGTTGGATCATCTGAATACCGCAAGTCATCAAGAAAATGCCACTTGCGTGGAATGTCAGATTGTTCCAGGAAACTGTGATTATTAAAAGGACCTTTTTGTGGAAAAAACTCCTTTCTGTAGCATCAGCATTGCAATACTGGGACAAACCAGGAAGCTTGGAGCATTCGCTCAGTCTTTTTTTGACCAATAACTGCACCCGCTTTTTAGGTGGTTGTGCTCAGCAGCAGCTCTAGAATAGCAGTGATTTTAACTAGCATTTCTTATCAGAAGCAGAATTCCAACAGGACGGAGAACTAGAAACGGTGTCAAGTCAGAGAATCTCTTCTAAAGGTTCCAGCAGCATGCAGATTTAATCAGTCGTTCTCCAGAGGGAGGAGCCTTAGAACTGCACTCTTTCAAGCGGTGGAGTAAATCAACATTATTAATGTGAAATCTGCATTGCAATGCTGGATAAACAGCGTGATGTCTGTCGCTTAACAATAATGATGATAATGTCCACTGGTCCAACCCCAATATACATGCACATCTTCACCAAAGATTTGTAGTGCTCTGAACTGCTGACAGACTGTTCTAATGAGCTGAGTGGTCCATCTAGGTCTCCTTACCATGACGCTACAACACACAATCAAACATTCTGAACTGGTGCTCAGCTCATAAAAATGATGACAAATACTGTGGCTGTGCTGGGAATTTCTTTTCCATAATCTTTTCTAACAGTTGTGAGGTCAGTACACAAGATGAAAACTTTATGGTCTTACATTAGCTCATTTACTGGTGGCATTTGAGCTTCAAGTCTCAGTTTAGTGCCTGTTAAGATTTGTTCCTCTTGTGGCTTCACAAACCACTTAACATGCTGAAGCCATAGTTGGAGAAACATTGTTATAGACTTTGAAACTCTCCAGGGTCATCAAGGTGAGCACCCCCCTCCTCCCCCCTCCAAAACAACTTTCCTGAGTGAGCTCCTTACAGAACAGAACCCACCTCCAGGTTCTGACATTCCTGGGCAGAGTTAGTCGGAAGGCCGATCCACTTGATCTCCTTCTTCTCTTTTGAGATTATGTTCATGGCCATCAGGACGTTGAGGGCATCATATACACGCCGCCGAATGTTCTTTTGATCATAGACATGCTAGAGAGGAATGGAGAAAGGAATCAGAACTAGCCATGCACCAACAGTCAACTGTTCAAGAGTTACCGCCTGAAGAGCTAAATGAAGATGAAAGATACCTCTAAAAAAAAAAAAAACTCTATACAGTAGTCCGTCATAACCGAACGTATTAATAACTACACATTTTAATGTGCACATTATTTTGAGGATCAATGAAAACACTGAACAAGTTAGTTGCTCCACCATAACCTCTAGGAGAGCCACAGGACTAGTGACCGAACTTCTTACCGCTTCATTGGGGGAAATGGGGTTGTCAGCAGAGCTGAATTCAGCCACCAGCTCATCTGCAACTTCATTGTATGTGGTAACACCCTTCCTCTGGACCTTCTCGCACACCTTCATGGAGAAATGTCTCAGACCTTTCCCATTCTTTTCCCCTTTCTTACTTCTCTTCCTGTGGCCAGAGCATAAACACACCAA
Organism: Tenebrosternarchus preto; assembly: GCA_025802075.1. Taxonomy (NCBI): domain Eukaryota; kingdom Metazoa; phylum Chordata; class Actinopteri; order Gymnotiformes; family Apteronotidae; genus Tenebrosternarchus; species Tenebrosternarchus preto. Next base: position 5,991,373 of record JAOYMR010000023.1, read on the forward strand.
AAAAAAAGCATGACATTACATCAGTTTAATGAGACGAAAGGTGCTTCCTTCAAGTTCATAAAACGGAGAGATCAGGAGATCGTGCAGGATTACACGTATGACGATATTACCATGAACTGCATGTACTTACAATAGACCTGCTTCCCAAAATGAAAGCCAACCAAGTTAACATATCCTTAAATTAACTCTTAAAATGCTGGAATCTTAATAGTTGCTTCCAAAGCATAACATTTCATATAAAGGAGACTTAACTGCAGCTAGGAAAGTTTTGATAGGGGCTCACCCTGAGGACCATGGTGAGGCATCAGAAGGCTGGCTCTGTGTGATGAACTGAGAGCTGGGCGTGTGGGGACTGTTCATGAGGAGTACATTGGACCCACTGGGTCTCTGGGGTGTACCAATAACCTGAACAGACCACAGCAACCAAGGTAACCTTCACAGCTCAAAATGGCAGACATGAAGGAGGTTGAAAACAGCATATTCATTCCATTATTACTTCAAAGCATTTCCTGATCATTTAAATTATTTAAGAGAGGACAATGATATTGATAATAACAAACAACCCAATCTCAATATCCTTGTTTTATACAACGTAATTTTTTTGCCCCAATTCTGGTGTAATTAAATTTGGCTGATTGAGGCCACCGTCCTGTTCACTAAGCACTTACCATCTGTGGAGCAATGTTGACATTAGAAGGGCCCAGTGTTTTTGGCAACAGTTGTTTCCCCACTGCAACTGACTGTGGATGCACAGTCACTAAGGACAAAACTCCTAAGGTGTAAATTTTTACACAATTCAGTTAATATACTGAATGTCCAGTGTCACTATTCCATAAAGTCAAGAAAATTAACTCAGGGTATTAACAAGGCAGCTTGCCAATACAGTCTTAAACCTGACAGTAATAATGACCAGATACCCATGCAAGACGACCAAAACATGAACCATCACCATTTTTAACAGTCATGTGCATGATGGTTTAATCTGCCGTTTTCTTTACCTTTGCCAGGGCTCACATTTTGGTCAATGAAAACCTTCAGCTCCCCGTTGGCCTCAATCAGACCGGCCTGTGGAGAGGAAGGCAGGATGACAACCTCTTCACCATTGTTCATAGTAACGATGGAAGAGACTCACTTGCAACTAAAAAAACAAACAAAAACCCCCCCAATTAAAACACTCACATCTTTGGCCATGATCCTTGGGGAAGAGGAGCAAAGGCTTGATCTTACTGGCGAATCCAAGTGTTCACAAAAGACTAAGCCTGCAAGACACACAGACGGTGCTGTCGGCCCAAAATGTACAACAGCAGCGCTGTAACCGAGGTTACAAGCAAACATTTGTTTTAAACTGATGCATAAATGTCTAATTTAGTCAACCCTTATTTCTAACAAACACAGCATCATGGTTTTATTTAAATCAACGAGCTAACACTTATTAGAATGTGAAGACACTGGCTGCAGTTGGAGTGCATGCTCTGTTAGCCCCTTTGGCCTGACAGTTTGCGCTGATTACAGTAGGCCGCAATTTGCGTTCATGTCTCATCCAAATCCACTGCATCTACGTGACTGAGCGATATCCATACCACAGAGCCCAGGCAGCCAAAATGTGAATGAGTGCGCTTTCCACACGATGCAACATTAATGACTTCTAGGGCATTTCGCTCCACCGATTTGACTCCAGCAATCTTCAAGATCAGACTGGTCCAAAACGGGACATGGTCGAATCATCACATTACACTGCGCGTGCATAGTTACCCAAAGTTACCTAAACCAATCGATGTGACCAAGTTTTGGTTGTTCTAGGCAATATTGTGTAAAAGTATGTGGTTTTTCCATCAGCAGACATACATTTCCCACACTTTCCTAAGTTTAAAAAGACTGAGAAAACAATCTGATGGGAACTAATTAAGCTGTGCATCTTTGTTTCAACCTGTTCCGAGAGGGAAAAAAGTCAACAAACAGGGCCAGTCAGTAGGTACAATGTAAAGCATGTTAGCAAAGTTAGCTAGCTAGCTGGTTTTGGAAACACGTTGTTTTGTAACGAAACACTTATCTAAATGCAAACAAAACGTGCTCGCAGTCGCTGATCCGTTCAAACCGAGAACCCTATATGCCAGTGCAACGCTTAGCAAACATCATCATGTTAGATTGGCCATTTGAAATTGAACTATGTAAACTTTCCATTGAACTTACGACTGAATAGAGTCTTGTATAGCCTACCTTCTTGGGTCCTGGGGTTTTGTTGGCATAGGCTTACTAGCTAGCTAACTTAGCTTTAAGGATAGAGGAAGAGGAGGTCTGAAACCCCCTCTCAAAACAGGAAACAATAAGTCAAATAATATAAAAGTTTTAAATCATACTAAATTGTCAATGCAATCCATTATCGTGCAAAAGTTGTTTGCAAAGTCGACAAATTGTTTATTTTGGTGGATAAAACCTTTAATTCTACGACTAGCTAGCTAGCTAACTCGCATCAACAAAATGGATGCGAACATAATCAAGACAGCTGCTTATCGACACTGTCCAGTTCGCTAGCTAGTCAAATTCACACAGACCAGTCTTCTTTCTGTATCTGCGGAAAGAAATCTTCAGTTTGAATATTACTGAGATCAAGAATCCAGTTGTTGCTTACCCAAATAAAAATGGACTTCTGTTAGCTAATGTTACTTACCCTGGAACAGCCAAATAATGTTTGAAGGTCGGCGAAGACAGCAGGGTGTAGGCAGCTAGCTATGCAATGTTTCTTCGAAGAAATAACAATTCATAATTGAATTAGAAATGTATACTATAAAAGCAGACTAGTAAAAATTATATTAGGCCAACGCTTTTGCCTTGTCAGCCGTTTGTGTATGCTAGTAAGCTAAACCAACAGATATTTTTGTTCAAAGGCCTAGATGGTCATCAACTGATTGTCTAAACTTATATTTTTGACTGACACCTGTTAAACTAGTTTAGACTACTGTAAATGTCACTAGCGAAAACGCAGAGAGACATGTGAACTGTTAGTGAGTCCGCATGACATGAGACAAGAAAGAAATTAGCCAACGTTAGCTGGACAGCCAAAAGGCGAGATAATTTTGAGAAGTGAGGTCATGTTTTAATTTCATTTTTGCAAGCAACTAGATTAACAATTACTACAGTGACTTAGCTTCCTAGCTAACTAGTCACCTAGAGATTGCTATTTAGCTACCAAAGTCAGTTCTTATTGACTCGCACCACAGTAAAAAGATTAGCAACACAGCCCACTAGCTATTCTAGGTGGACTGACTGTTGGCTAGCTAGCATAGCTAGCCGGCGACGCAAACAATCGTAGGCATTTTTCCCTCACAAGTGGATGACAGCTAGCTTGCTCCCTATTATTAGCTAGTAAGCTAGCTATGCTAATAATCGCCGGTGAGAGACTGATATCAGAAGCTAACAGGCAGATGTGCCAGTGGTAGTTAGCTCGCTAACGTTCAACAAAGATAGAAAACCCACGTCTGTCTGAGCACATAAATAATCTTGCTTCAGTCGAGCACTTTACTCCCAGTGCAACCTGCTGTCGCCAAACCTGGTATGTAATATCTTACAGTTGACTGCATTCACGATTTATCCTCTCCCTGAACCACCGGCGCTGAATGAACCAAGCGTAGAGTACAAACTACTCCCTCTTCGGTTCCATCGAAAACTGAGCTTGGCGGTGTCTACAACATTCCAAACCGGATTGGACAACCGTACGTGTGACGCCACAGAATCGTTTTCTCTGAGGCCACGCCTCCGCTCGAATTTGATTGCACGGTGCCTTCGTTTTCCTTTCGCTACGAGTCTCTTATTGGTCACATTCATCGGGTACCACCCTCATTCTGCTTAAGGAATAGTGGGTGGCTCCCACTGGCGAGTAGCCGATTTTCATACAGCTGGCATCAAGATTAACAAATTTCGGGTTAAAAACTTCACTAGGAATCGCTTAGATGAATTAAAATGAATGCAAACATTAAATAAATGTTTTTTTCTACACAAACTGTTAATTAAAGGTCAGAACTACAGAACATAGTTGAAGGTAAACATTTGATGTCTACCTGATTTTCTTTTTACATAAAAATACAGTTTTTACCCTTAGAGTTCAAATAAGTTTTTATCAAAGGCACAGACAAGACAGACGTTACATACCATCTGTGAAACGAAGATAATTTCCAGCTAATCAACCCTCTTAAAAGGTTGCACTACCATTGAGATTAGACTGTCACAATGAAGCCTAATTTCAAACTGGGTCTTCTTGAGTCATATATGATGAACAATAAATATTTTATTTTATATCCATATTAATTGTATTTATTGATAATGTGTTACAGACAATAACATAGTCAAAGCGAGAATAATAAATGAAGCCTTTGGATGAGACATTTTGATTCTACAAGACATGTGGAAGTGATGAGTAATAATTGAAACACTTTAGGATATACACACTATTAAAAACACAAAACACACTGTTACGGAGAGTTTTAAGATTATATTTATATTCCACTCCGTATTTATATCGCCTCGGAGGAATTCTTCCTATTTAATACGTTCAGCTCTATTCATGTGTTTTTCCATCTTTTCCGTTTGAGAGAATTATAGATTTTCTTTAACAGAAAAGCAAAAAGCAACAAAACAAAAACAGAATTTCTTTAAATTGTCGCGTAGTGTTTTGATTATGGGTTCTGCATACCTCTCTTAGTTTAACAACGTTTACAATAATATTACTACTAATATTACTACTACTACTATAACAACAACAACTACTACTACTATTAGTATTACTACTACTACTACTACTACTACTACTACTACTACTAATAATAATAATAATAATAATAATAATAATAATAATGCTACTACTACTACTACTACTATAACAACAACAACTACTACTACTACTACTACTATTACTACTACTACTACTACTACTAATAATAATAATAATAATAATAATAATAATGCTACTACTACTACTACTATTATTATTATTATTATTATTATTATTATTATTATTATTATAAATCTTATTATTTTTGTAATTATCATTGTTGTTGTTATCTCGATTAGAATATACTATGTATCGTGTACTGTTTATTGCTTTTGCAAATAACCTGCTGAGTCTAGATTTCAGATACATAAATAGACAAGTGCACCGTTCTTGTTACAAAACTACATTTCCCAATATGTTAGAGAATCAGTGCGCAAACTCAGTGCACCTCTAGCGCATTCCCTTGACGCTTACGCGCAGCCGTATATGGGACTACTGGGTATCAATTTGGCCAAACAGCGGGTGATAAAATGGTAGGTGATTTGAAAATTAAATAAAACGGTATTATTTACCGTTGCTATGAGAGGGAACGAAGGCTGTCTGATACGTGTCATTGTGGTGTAACTCAAACGGGTTTTCGTCAGCCTCTGTCGCACCACTAAATTTTAGTGCAGAAATGTTGTACAGGAAGGTCAGTTGTTGATATTAGAGTCCGCTGTCGCCTTGCACGTACCGTTCCCTTTTTGGTCTATGGAGTATAGTAGCTAACTAACCTCGAATTAGACGTTAGCCAGCAACGGCGAATAGGCTGCTGATTTTGACAGACCTAACCTAGCACTTGTCCAACATGTACTTTCGCTGGTGATTTTAATAAAATAAATCTATTAGTCGTGCGTAATTGGAGAGTGTCGTCCTTGCGCAGTCGATGATTAAACGAACCAGTTTTGCTTGTTCTCAATAGAGCTGATCTATTAGATGCACCCCCCCCCCAACACTGTTAACTGCTCTTATATTTATATAACTTTTGTACTTTATTTACGCCTTTGGGAATCAGAATGCCATGTTACTGTCAATTTCATGTCGCAATAGTAAAATACCTGGTACACAACATGGTTTGTTTTTGAACTGGACGCCCCGAACTCACCAGAAGTCTGCCATCTCATATTACAAGCCAACAGCTAGTTTTGCAAGTGGCCCGTCGCAGCTGAGCATGTGTCTTCGGCTAAGGCTAACAAATCTCACTGTTTTCCTAACTTACACGTTTGTTGTAGCTTCCATGTCTGTTGAAACTGCACATTAGGTGGATTAATATAACTCTAGTACCTTATTAACACTGTTTACAGTCTTTTCTTAGTACTGCCTGCTCCTGTCTTGTATCTCTGAATGTGTGCATTTCTGCCTCTCAGTATATTCGTGTGTCTTTGCTTGTACACACTGCTGAGTGTCTTTCTGCGTTTATCAGAGTGTATGACTGAGGAGCTGTCCTCTGTGTCTGAGCAGCATAAGCTAAAGTCTTCACAGAAGGACAAAGTACGCCAGTTCATGTCCTTCACACAAGCAGGAGAGAAGACAGCTGTCTACTGCCTTACTCAGAATGACTGGAAACTAGAGGTGGCCACTGACAACTACTTCCAGAACCCAGATCTGTACTTTAAAGAATCTATGAAAACCTCAGTAGACAGAAAGAAGCTGGAGCAGCTGTATAACAGATACAAAGGCAAGTTTTCACACCCATGTCGCATGACTTTAGAACTTATTCATTTTCCACTTGTTGAATGTTGCTCTCAAGCGTGACTGGTGATTTTTAACATAGGTTTTGTAATACAAGTGAATCTGCTATGTATATATAAAGATTTAACATCAGCTTTTGCTTCTCTCAGATCCTCAAGATGAGAATAAGATTGGGATTGACGGCATACAACAGTTTTGTGATGATCTCAGTCTGGACCCAGCCAGCATAAGTGTTTTGGTAGTAGCCTGGAAGTTCCGTGCAGCAACTCAGTGCGAGTTCAGCAGAAAAGAGTTCCTTGATGGCATGACGGAACTAGGGTGCGTGATGACATCATCACTTGGCTCCTTGGACTCGGTGACACAGTTAGCACGCATGATTACTGCCCCAAACAGTTCATTCTTGTTTTGCTCTTTTTGGAATATGCCTGCAGTTGAATTACATACATGACTTCTGTCTTCTTACCTGTAGTTGTGACAACCCAGAGAAACTCCGGACTATGCTGCCTCGGCTTGAACAGGAACTGAAGGACAGTGCAAAGTTTAAGGACTTCTACCAGTTTACATTCAATTTTGCAAAGAATCCTGGACAAAAAGGTTTAGGTGATGGTGGCCATGGGACACTGGGTGATCACCAGCTCTGTTGAGTCTGATCAAGCTTTGAATTTACTTTCATATCTGTTTTGAATTTTAGATTTAGAGATGGCAGTCGCTTACTGGAATCTAGTTCTGACGGGACGTTTCAAGTTTCTTGACCTCTGGAATAGATTTTTATTGGTGAGTTTTCAGAGTTTCGGAGAATGTTACAAGAAAACCAGTAGAACTATTTTGCTCAATAATGTATAACATTATCTCAAATAATGGATCCATTCAGAATAATGTAGTGGATTGTGGCAAACATCACACAAGCATATGTAGTATTATTATTTTTTATAATTATTTGGTTTGTTAGGATTTTTCCTAAGTTTGTTTGAAGGCTTTAGCTGTTTCTTCTTCCTACTGTGTTTTGAACAGGAGCACCATAAGCGATCGATTCCCAGAGACACATGGAACTTGCTTTTGGACTTTGGCAACATGATTGCAGATGACATGTCAAATTACGATGAGGAAGGTGAGTGTGAGTGTCCTACACCTCCAGCGTCCACATGGAGGTGAGTGTGAGTGTCCTACACCTCCAGCGTCCACATGGAGGTGAGTGTGAGTGTCCTACACCTCCAGCGTCCACA
>JAOYMR010000023.1:6019197-6036554 GCA_025802075.1 Tenebrosternarchus preto
TTAAGCAGTTTTTATTTTTGACTGAACCTCCCTGTGCAAATCCACCAACAACTGAACCAGTTTTTGGGTTTGAGATGGTGACACTAAAATAGCTCCATACTCTACCACCGAGGATGATATTGAGAAGGAATGTATTTCACTGGCTCCTCAAATGTCTTTTAAGAATTGTTATGGCAACATTAAAATAAAAAACAAGAAAATGAGACAATATGAGTTTTGTGTATGTTTGTGGGAGAATTCGCAATATATTTTTCTTTGGTTGCATGAGGTAGGGTGCGTGCACGTCTAATGGTTATTGTGGCAAAGTTTCCTTTCCCACTTCCTCTCTTTTCATGCACTTTTTAAACAACCATTATTTTGATGTCATATCTAAGAACCAAACACTGCAATGAAATGGATGCATGCTGATGCATGAGTGGTAATACTAACTTTAATTAAAGAAAGAAAGTATTAAAGAAAGTATCAGCATACAGAGATACTGTATCAATACTAAATACTAAACAATCAAATGTGTAAACAATTAAAGAGACGGATGAAGGAACGCAGACAGAAAAGTGAAAAACTTGTCACCTCCAACCAGTTTGAAAAATAAATGTGTAAAATGTAAAAAACCTGAAACTGCTTGAGTGTAAAATGTCTAATACATTGTTTTGCTTGGCAAATCACTTTAGTCAAAAATTCAGTCTGACTGCTTTTGGCCTGAAGTATTTCTGTCTGAGATGACGCACTTCCCCTCTCTGACAACAGCGAGTGCTTAGCAATTTGTTTCCTGATTATAACAGTCATAGCTTGTTAACTGCCTGTTTCACACACAGACACACGTGGGACTCTGCATGTGCTCCTCCAGGTAAATACACTGAAACCTCAAAACAGGAGGAAACATCTGATATTTGTCTCTTTATTTTGAAAGCATTTTCACTGTGGATTTTTGGTTGGATTTTAGGCAACAATTAACTGGTAAGTTGGTCTGATTTGACATGTAATAAATGTGAATTATTGTGTTGAAACAGTGAATAAGCACCTTGCACAAACGTTTCTATGTTTTCCCCTGGTCTTTGTGACTTAGCTGTTTTACATCATTGTCACGTTTTACCTGTTCTTTTTAATGGGCAAATTTCCAGAAAAGAGTCCATCCATTGAACGCATCTATGACATGAAATGTAAACCTCAAAAGAATCAAGGATGATTAAGATCATATTTCTGTCAAGCTTTTCTACTCATAAAATGCTTTTCTCAGTTTTCCCTTTTTTGGGCCCCTTGCTCAGTTGTTTGTGGAAGTGGAGAAACAGAAACTTTTCTTTTTTACTATTTTGAGTGCCCATATTGTCATGGTTGTCCTGCTGAACATTACTGTAAAACACAAATGTACATTAATGTACTCAAAAAAATGAGTAAGTGTGAATTTGTAACCCTAGCTGTCTGTCTGACAGCATGCCCCACAGTGCATAGCTTCTTTGCGAAAATGGCTGTTGTAAAAATAAATAAGCATAAAGCATAAGGGTTTTTTTTAAAAACAAATTTACAAATGATATAAAAATGATAAATTGCAGGGATAAGTCAGAATTCATATAACCTCATATTGTGTACATAGTTCAGTTTTGTAGGCAGTCGACCAGCCTACTTGAAACCTCAACCCTTTCCTGTGAAAACTTCGGTGTATAAAAAAATCAGTGCAGTTGGATGAAACAGAAGCATTCAAATTTCCTTGAATTGCAATGCTAATAACAGCAAAGTAAAGATAAAATCAGTTTACAAACAACCCATCTGTCTGCCACATTTGATGAATGTGAAATACATTCCCCAGGCTGAGTTAAACAGAACTGATCGTGTTTCCAGTAAGCTGAGATTTCTTTAGTGCATGCATCAGTTATGATGTGTGGTTAGGGCGCACCATGCAGTGTGAGGTGTTCACACACATTGCACATCCTGTTCTTAGAACCCTCTGTACTGTGGCACACAATATCTGCAAAAAAATATTTCTTAAGTCTTTTTTTTTTTTCAACTTATTGTGCAAAGATGTGCAAAAACACTTGTTCAATGACAAAAATACTTATCAAATACAGGGCTCATTATAATAATATTTCTGCTGTGCATGATTTTGCTCAATTTTGCTTAACAGTTTAGCTCTCAAATTCTCATACATTTCTAAAATGTAGAAGGAAAGTAATGTCAAGTGTTGTTGATATTGTATATGGGCTCAGGTGCTATATAACACATCACACTTTGTGTTTATGCACATGCAGAAAGAAGGAAAGAAAGATGCAAAACACATCTTCAAACAACATTAGCAGAATGGACAACGACACCCTGGCTATGTTACAGGACAATTGGAGCAGTAACCTTGTGTCTTTCATCTACGTTGTTGTAACACTGGTTAACCTCTGTGGAAACGGCCTGTCCATGTGGCTGTTGTTGTTTCGCACCTCTCCAAAGACGCCTTCCATCATCTACATGATCAATCTCACCATCACTGACCTCGCCATGGGCCTGGCCCTCCCCTTCCAGATTGTGTACCAGATGCAAGGCTACAACTGGACCCTGGGCTCAGCGATGTGCAACACACTCACCGTCATCTTTTTTACCAACATGTACTGCTCTATTCTGACCATGACTGCCATTAGCTTTGATCGGTATATGGGCATCGTGAAGCCCATGAGCTTTAAGGGGGGACGGGAGAACACCAAGTATGCCATTGTGGTCTGTGTGCTCATGTGGGCCGTGGTTCTGGGTGTGCTCAGCCCACTGGAGAAGACGGACCTGACCTTCTACGTGCATGAGCTCGACATCGTCACCTGCTTCGACGTGCTGAAGAAGAACATGTTGCCGTCAATTGTGCACTGGGCTGCCTTCCTGTTTGCTTTGTTCATTATTCTCTTCCTGTGTCCCTTTATCTTGACTGTATATTGCTACATCAGGATCATCTGGGCTCTGGTAAAAAACTCCAAGAGCAACCAGAAGAGCAGAGCCGTGCGCCTGGCCTTCATTGTCATGTTCGTCTTTGTCATCTGTTTTGCACCCAACAATATTTTGCTCCTGGCCCACTCAGTCACAAAACTTTACTATAACAAATCTCTCTACATCTACTACAAGATGTCCCTCACCCTTAGCTGTATCAACAGCTGTCTAGATCCATTCATTTACTACTTTGCCTCAAAGGACTTCCGCCGAAAAATGAGAAAGATGTTTAAACTGCAAATCTACAGCACAATAGAGAAGGAATTGACTGGTGTCCACAGAGACAGCTTCTTTTCAGCCCGCACTGTTTCTAACGGCAACGGAGAGTGTGAGCACGGCCAGAGGTGTGAAAGCCAAGGCAATTCGAGTTTCTAGCGTAAAGACCATCTATTTTCAAACATGAACTTAAACGTCCATGCTCTGTTCTGTTTAATCCTGTTTTGTCTGTCCAGAAGCATTGTGAGGAAGCCAGATGACTCATGTGTTTGAGATCAAGTCTCATGATCATTTAAAAAATGTTCTTCATTGTAGCCATTATAACCAAGCTTACATGACAAATACTTAAGGTTTGTGAAGTCTGTGTAGCATGTAAATATTTATTCTCTGGGGTTGCTCTGTGCAGACTAAGATTACCTCACATGAAATTATCTAAATTGAAGTTTTGTTCATTATAAACTCCATGTAGTTGCTAGTTTATTAGTTTATTGGGTACACCAGTTCTATTTTTAAGCATTTTTATAAACAGTAAACAAGTGTATTTACAATATAAATGTATATTGAAGTCATTCCACTATTCAATGATTTCATCAAGGAGACCAGAAAGGTTTGACACAACATAGAAAACATACATACACAACATATACAGCATACATGCACAGTGTATACAACATATACAGCATAAAAAACTTGTCAGAGTTCAATAGTACTGGTAGAAATAGTGGATTGCAAGTGTAAACAATCACACAGTGTATTCTAACAAAATATATTTAAAACATTTATTGCCAGATATTTCAGTTGTGTCACTAAATGATAAATATATTTTCCAGCAAAATTTAATGACTTGATTGGAATATACTTATGTGTAGTTATGGATCTCAGGGATTTATTTAGTACCTCTCATCAGATCTTGTTTATGATATTTTCTTGCTGTATTGTTTCCTTTTGTGAAAAGGAATGCTATTAAATTGTCATGCTATTTGTCGTTTGTCATGCTATTAAATGTGTTTTCTGATAATATTGCAGTGTGTGTGATTATATTGAAAACCATATTACCAGTTCAGTATCCTGGAAAACCCCATGTTTCTCATAAAACCTGATGTTTTATGAGAAATTATCCAAAACCCCCTCAACCAAGAAACCAGGAAGAACAACTGAGCTACTTTTGCACCATTTCAAACTGTTTCATAGTATTTACTTCCTCAGTGTGTCCATTTTCCTAAGAATGTCATTGGCAAGTCCTGATTAAATGTCTCTTCACATATGTTTTTGGTTTCTCAAATGTACATTTTGTTCCTTTGGTATTTTTGCTTAGTGATTTGAGGAACAATACTCAAAAGGTAAAACAGGAACATTGGAAAGTTATTAAATAAAACAGGATAAGTCTGCTAAAACATCACACCTGCATTGCAAAGTAGAAGTGAACAACAGCAACAATATATTATTTTTTAGAATTGACAACAAGCAGGATTGTTTTACATTTGGGAGAAATTGAGGTCAAGCAAATACTTCTCTGTCCTCACAGGCATTCTTCAGATTTATCGAACAGGTGTGGGGAGGTTGCACAGATTTACCGTGACAGATGTTCTAAGAGCATATCAGACATGTTCTATTACACATGCCGTTTGTGATGAAACTCTTGCCTCAGCTCAGGGGAGTTTCACTACACCACATTTGCTTTTCCTGTTGTTGGCTGAATCATTCATTTTCTGGTTCATCAACTGAATATCTGTAAGCAGGAATAACGTGAAAAAAGAAATATACTGTACAAGTTTCAACTGGACCAAAATATAACTAGAATAATGATGTTTTGATTACCCTGTTTGACACTAGTAACTTCACTCTTTGTAAATTTAATTTGACTTGTATTTCTTTAAAAAAAAAAACGGTATAAATACAAAATATCTCATGTTTATCTAATCGGTTTCATTGTTTTTTTTAAAGATATATATTTATTTTACAAGTAGAGAGAGGGAAAAAGAGTGCTAAGTGTTGTTGCTAAGAATGTTCCACATGAAAACGACTGTTCATGTCAACCTTGTGAACTTGTGAACTGTTTTACGAACTGGACGAACTGTGGAACGTTTCGCATGGCATCGTAGCGCACCGTACTGTCCATGAGCGCGCATGCGCACAGACACGCTCCGCCCACCTCGCTCCGGTTGAACTTCGTGGTGGACGCGAGAAGGAGACTAAACTAAAGCGTAAGCTTACTTCCCAGGTAAAAAAAAAATTAGATAAAAACGAAGTCAAGAAAGAGTGAGATTTTAACGAAACATTTAAAGAGCAAGCTGACAAAAGGAATTATATGCTTAATGTTATTAAAGTGTTCCACTTCATGAGCTGCTGTTGTTATTGCTCTTCAACGCTATCGTCTTGTTAACGCTCGTAATATTCGTGCAGAACAAATGTAATATAATTTTAGAAAGAATGGATATAATGTATAAAATGTGCAGCATGTCATCAGTATAAACGCTACCGAGTCAACATCCTCGCACTAGCCTTGGTGATACGAGGATGAAACTGTGGACCAAGATGCCTATCGATTGTACATGGTTCGCAGGTACACCTTGTGTAGGTTTGGGTGACATGATGCTAGGCCAGTTTTCGATTTCCAGTCTGACATCTTTATTCCTTTCGTGAATATGAAACAACGTTGTGTTTGGAACTGACCTGTTTTTCTTGATAGATCTTCTCTTAACAACATGGTGTTAAATCCGGTCATATCCAAGCTGAGTGGCAAACTTGTTGTACTGGCTAGTGCCTCTCCAAGGCGGCTGGAGATACTGACCAACATAGTAAGTACTGAAAACTACAGCAATTTCAACACTAACCCCCTTTTTTTGAGAATAACGGCGTATTATTATTATTATTATTATTATTATTATTGCTGCTGATGTCATTATTTGCTTGTAATGCAGGGTTTACGGTTTGAAGTAGTACCTTCATGGTTTAAAGAGACCTTGGACAAAACCTTGTTTAAATCACCCTTTGAATATGCAGTAGAGACAGCGAAACAGAAGGCTTTGGAGGTGGCTCAGAGAATGCCCTTTGTGAGTCAATCATTTAGATTACAACCACTAGCCTTTTAGTTTTCAATTTGAAGTTTGAAAAACATAATTAGCTAGGACATTTCCCAGCTTTGTGTGTGTGTGTGTGTGTGTGCTTAACTTCACATGTCCTGGATTCAGAAACACCTGAAAACACCTGATATTGTGATTGGAGCAGACACTGTTGTGGTAAGCAGGTACCTTTCTTTTAATTAAAAAGTTCATGAATTATGTTGTTTTTAAAAGTTTGTCTTTGTCTTTCAATTGCAGACAGTGGATGGACTGATCCTGGAAAAGCCAACTGATAAACAAGATGCCTACCAGATGCTGTCCAGGTTCTTTTTATGGAAAAACTATCTAAACAAGCTATGAACTATATGGGAAAATGTAATATACACACGTAACACCCTTTCATACAGTAATGCTCTAAATGCTTGCTCATGTTGCCATTTGAATGTATTTCAGATTGAGTGGAAAAGAGCACAGTGTGTTCACAGGAGTGGCCATAGTCCTCTGTCATGAAAGAGAGGGTAAGCTAAGTAACATTATATCACTTAGAATGATGGTTTGGGGAAGGAAGTGATCTTGTTTTCTGTTTCATTCAGGGGGAGCTACAGAATACAAAGTTGTAGACTTTTATGAGGAGACTAAAGTTAAGTTTGCAGATCTGTCTGAAGAGATGCTCTGGGAGTACATTAATAGTGGAGAGCCCATGTAAGTCCAGTTTTTTCTCTGTTGGCTTTACTTGCTGTTGATTAATAGATATAGATTTTTTTTGAGTGGATTCCAGCTTGATGGGAACATGTTAAACAATGAATTTGAACTTCTGAACTTGTGGACTTTAGTACAATTACTTACTTTTGAATATTTGCTTTAACTTGCTAAATGAGATATTTCTACTGAAATGTACTGAAATATTTTTTAGCAAAGATTTTTGTTGTTATGTGGTGTGCATGTGTTTCCTCTGCAACACATGAAGCGAAGTACTGAATGTGTCTGAGCTGGCCTCAGTGTAGCACAGCTGGCTGTAGTCCCAGGAGAGTGCTACCTTGTCACCATGTGCGAGAACATACACATTCACATGTGCTGGGGTCACTGTGACTGACAGGGAACTGAGTAATGCCATCCCTCCATCCCAAGCTCCTGTGGACTCCCTTTATGCAATAACCTCTGTTCACAAAAAATGTTAGTTATATTTTATGTACATTCAGTTTCTCGTTGGAAGTAAGAAGCTGGATGTCAGATTGTTATGTTTAAATACGTGTAATTGTCTTTATAAATAAGTTACAAATGTTACATGTAAATTTATGTTCTTTTGCAACAATGTTTCTAACTGGCTGATTTCCAGATGTCCTGAATTGTGTCTAGTTGCCAAATGGTTAGACTGGTATACAGTATAAAAATTCACATTTGTTTAACATATCTTGTGAATGGCCTGGCTCCTTGTGTTGTTCTGCTGTGTGTATCTGTAAGGGACAAGGCTGGAGGGTATGGCATCCAGGCTCTGGGTGGCATGCTTGTGGAATATGTTCACGGGGACTTCCTTAATGTGGTCGGATTCCCTCTAAACCACTTCTGCAAGCAGCTCAGTGTGATTTACAACAATGCTTCCGAGAGCCCCAGACCCAAGGTGGAGGGGGAAGACCAGGCAGGATCTGCTGGGCCCTGGGCCCTGGGGACCAGCCTATCTATATGCTCTACGGCAGGGGCTGCTGACCTCCAGGGGGGCAGTGACTTCCGTGGCTCAGACTCTGCTGGTCAGATGTGTGTACAGGACCAGAACACGTTGGGACCTATGTGTACCAGGAACAGCAGTGAGAGTTTTCCCCACAGCATAATAGAACTGTTGGATGGATTCAAAGCCTCAAAGGTGCATTTATGTCATTAAATGAACTTCCATAGGTACAAGTGCATTTGCATCACAGTGTATGAACCCAAATGAACCCAAAGTTCAAAGCTGAGGAAACACAACTGGTGAAATATCTGCTCATGATGAGTAATACCCAGAATGCTCTCTGTCAGATCTTGTTCACAGCATCCAAATTGAAAGTGTTCGATGTGCTGGATGCGGGTGAAGGCCTCGGGGTGGAGGCAGTGGCCACCAGCATCGGAGCCTCTGTGGTGGGGATGGAGCGGCTGCTGGATGCTGCTGTCTCCTTAGGGCTTCTACACAAGCTCAGACAGGGGGAGGATGTTGGTACGACTGGATTCTAATTCATATTCATTCATTCATTCATTCATGTGTAATAAGTCACTGGTCTCAGCAGCTGGATGGCAGCTGAATTTACTATCATAAAAAAACCCAGCAATTAAGTTCTGTTTCTGTTACAGTTCCATTCTTTTATCTGTTTATAACCTGTATGCATTTTGAGAGAAATGTTCGTTTTCCTAATATTATATTTATTTCCATGTGGACATTGTTGTGTTTATGTGTCTCTGTAGTGCAGCCTGCCTGTGTAAGTAACGCACTGTGTCCTGTGTGTTCCAGTGTACAGAAACACAGAGCAGGCCAGTAAGTTCCTGGTAACACACAGCCCTGTGTCCCTACATGGTTATATCCTGCACAGCAATAACCTGGTCTGGCCACTCTTTGCTCATCTCGAGAGTGCGGTCATGGAGGGCACCAATCAGCATGAGAGGGCCTTTGGGAAGAAAACAGGAAACCTCTTCCAGGTTAAACAGCATGCGATAGTTACAGTCACTCACATGCAATGGCACTTATGAAATAAATAGTTTTAAAGTGCCTTATGTGATTCTTTTTCTTGTTCAAGGATGGCTATTTTAAAAAAGATGAAGTCAAGATGCAATTCCTCAATGCTATGCACTGCACTGCAAAGGTGACTGGACAAGATTTGGCAACTGCCTTCGATTTGTCTGGCTTTAAAACAGCCTGTGATGTTGGAGGTATTCGTGCTCTCTGTATGACTACTACTGAACAAGGAACAAAACATCCTGTTTCTATTGAAATCATAAAAAATATTTTATATATATATATATAATCACTGTTGGTAGTGCTCAACCATACAATATACTGCTTTATTTACTGCTACTTTGCTGCCATCACTAAGTGAAATGCCACTTGGGATTTTTCTGTTGTTGTAGCTTAGCATTTGCTGTCGTATCACAGGTTGTACCGGTGCTTTGGCATACGAGTTCACCAAAGCGAATCCTGGACTGTCTGTAATAGTTTTTGACCTGCCAGTAGTCATTGAAATGAGAGGCCACTTCCAGCCTAACGAACAAAGCGACAGAGTGTCGTTTCTTGCAGGTCAGCTGAACCAAAATATGTAATTGTATAACATTTCACGTTATGTTGCCCTCAGTGTGTTTGAGAATGTGTAGCGATCTTGGAATTCGTTTATGTCTTATGTAACTGTGGATAGGAGATTTCTTCAAAGATGACCTTCCCAAAGCAGACTTGTATATTCTCGCACGGGTTCTCCATGACTGGTCAGACGAAAAAGTGGATGAGCTTCTGAGCAGAGTGTCTAAAGCATGCAGAGCTGGTAAAAACGGTCTGACCCAACACCCGTCATAAACACTGAGTCATGTCCTCATTACATACAGTTACTGTACATAGACTCGCAGTCCTTTGACAGTGATTTGTTGAGGTAACTTGCCTCCTTCCTGTTGTTTTGTTCTGTGATCTATTAAAAAATATATATAGTTTGTGAAAGAATATATATATATTTAATTATACACAGGATGTCACATATCCTGTGGCAAAATATTAGAGTTTCACATTGAGGAAATCTATCAGTTCAAGCTGTAAACATTTACATGAATAATGGATACAAGGGGATTTCTATTACAAATGTGTCCAGGCATAGAAATCTTCTCATTCTTCAAAAATAAGTTACTTAGGGAAGAGGCCAAAGTTAACACAGTGTACACAGGTTCAGAGCTCCTGTATAGTCAGTCAGCTTCAGTAGGTGTACCTTATAAAGAGTTCACTCTGTATTTATTGCCATTTGTCAGATTTAGAAATGTATTTTATTAGAATTGGATGATAGCCATTCAAAGCCATTCAAACTCTTTCAGAATCCTCAGATGGTCTTGCGCAAGTCCACAAAGCGAAGAGATCATAGGGTCCAGTGTTGCTGTTATTGACAGTGGCTGATAGCGTGAGGGGCAGATAGCTGTGCTTAGCTTCAGGGCTACAAGCCACACGCACGTATCAGAAACATCTGTGATAGCGACTTCTGGATCAAATCCTAAATGACGTTGTTATCCAAAAAATCCAATGCGATGTTTACTTTTTACTGATAACTGTGCTCCCACAGAGGCCATCATCAGTGTATGGAGCGTCTAACCAGTGTGTCTGTGCCTGGCAGGCTGTGCAGTGCTCCTGGCGGAGACTATGCTGGACGAGACCAAGGGGAAGCTCACAAGGGCTTACATTCAGTCCCTCAGTATGCTGGTCCAGACAGAGGGCAGAGAGAGGAGCTCTGCTCAGTATAAGCGGCTGCTGGAGTCCCATGGGTTTTCGCTGATGAGAGTTTGTCACACAGGAAACTTCGTAGATGCCGTGTTAGCCTATAAACAGTAAATGTGATGAATGTTCTCATGTTGTCTTTATGTTGAAGGATAGAAAAATAAAAATTCTTTACTGTTTGAGGTCTTTGATATTTCTTGTATTTAAACACCAGAAGCAAATAAGCATGCCCTTAATTTACAAAGGACTGTACATCATTATGGATTAGCATTAAAGAATACAGCAATAAGTCACTTGAACACGCCGCCAGTTAAGCACTTCCTCCAACATACATTCCTCTCGCGATAAAAAAAATGCCGGGTCTGCGTATTTACGCGTTTTCTCGGGCTCGACCGGAGTCTGCGCGGAACATCTGCAGCCAAGTAACCAAGTAACTCATCTTACCATTGCCGCGTGTGTAAACCTCCTGTTTAGGCGCTTTTTGCAGACCTTTAGATTAGGCGGCATGGCTGATGCAGCGGTATCTTTTGCAAAAGACTTTTTAGCCGGAGGAGTTGCAGCTGCCATTTCTAAAACAGCCGTTGCGCCAATCGAAAGAGTGAAACTGCTTCTGCAGGTGAGGAAATGTTGTGCCTGAATGTCCGTAATGGCATATTTGACTGACGTCTTGTCTTTTAATACAACCACTTAAAATGTCGGGTAGTTCAACACCACCGACGTCGTTTTAAACATCTGGAATAGCATACTAACGGCCATGTAGTAGAAACTGCATCCCGTTTTGAACGTATCCTTGGGAGGCCATGTTGAAATCATCTGCAGCATCTTTACACCCACGAGCATCCTCTACACAGGTCACGCGCAGTATGCAACTTAACAGCACATTCGTGATTATCCCATGTATATATGCGTTATGCATGTACAAAAGATATATTCCTTTTGCGCTGTACGCTTTTAAACAAGCTAAGACTCCCGTAAACAGAATAACGTGTATAGAAAGGCCGTGAATGAATTTTAGCATCGGTATATAGAATGTTTCACTGATTTGACAGGCGGGAGCGTCAGAGCAGCCTCTTGCAGTTCACCGTCATTATGGTCACAAATAAATGGGCGACAAAAATAAGTGCATATAGCAACTGGTTTCCTTTTCTCCACGCAGGTCCAACATGCTAGCAAGCAAATCAGTGCCGACAAACATTACAAAGGAATTATCGACTGTGTTGTGAGGATTCCCAAAGAGCAAGGCTTCTTGTCCTTCTGGCGAGGCAACCTGGCCAACGTCATTCGCTACTTCCCCACGCAGGCCCTCAACTTCGCCTTTAAGGACAAGTACAAGAAGATCTTCTTGGGTGGCGTTGACAAGCACGCGCAGTTCTGGCGTTACTTTGCGGGAAATCTAGCATCGGGCGGCGCGGCAGGGGCCACCTCTCTGTGTTTTGTTTATCCCCTTGACTTTGCGCGAACCCGCCTGGCCGCTGACGTCGGCAAAGCGTCCTCGTCCCGCGAGTTCACGGGACTTGGGGACTGCCTGACCAAGATCTTCAGGTCGGACGGATTGCGAGGCCTGTATCAGGGCTTCGGTGTGTCCGTGCAGGGCATCATCATCTACAGAGCAGCCTACTTCGGGATCTACGACACAGCCAAAGGTAAACACAGTTAACACACCAGTAGCTGTGAAGAGGGTTAGTGAACTTTGCTCACTGGTTAAGGGGTGTTCATGTGCTCACTGATGCGTTCTTGTTCTTGTGTGTGTGCCGAGCAGGCATGCTTCCTGACCCTAAGAACACACACATTGTCGTCAGCTGGATGATCGCACAATCGGTGACGGCGGTGGCCGGCGTGGTCTCGTACCCCTTCGACACGGTGAGACGTCGGATGATGATGCAGTCGGGACGCAAAGGAGGTACAGCATACACACACACATCCTCTCACACACACCCACACGCTCTGAAGCCATATTGCAGATAACATACCAGCACACTGAGCATTAACTCACTCTGCTTCACATAATGATTGCATGCATAGCAGCTCAAAACTTTGGCTTTGGTTCTTACAGCGGACATTATGTACACCGGCACCCTGGACTGCTGGAGGAAGATAGCACGTGATGAAGGTGGTAAAGCGTTCTTCAAAGGGGCGTGGTCTAACGTTCTCAGAGGAATGGGAGGGGCGTTTGTGCTTGTGCTATATGATGAATTCAAAAAGTTTGTTTAACTGAACAAACCAACTGATGTGGATTCGTACAAAAATAATAGAATAGTTATTATTGCTGAAATGTGTCAAGCTTTACCCACATTTTGTTCAGTGTATAGATGAGGTCTTGGTTATCTGAAATTTTAGGCCTGTAGAAAATCCTTATTCTTTCTGGGTACTATTTGATTAAAAAATTAGTGTTTATTGAGAAAAGTTGCTAATTGTATGTTCTTATGCACAAACCTAAACAATATTTTTTTCTGTCCCATATACAATCAAATCAGAGGTGGGAGTGTTTTGACCTTCTGTACTTACACACAACGCATCATAACAGAAAATGCAGACCTTATGTGCTCATGTTTCAGGCTCTGATGTTGTAGCTGACTTCATCAATTATGTGTAATAATCAGAAAAAAACCTGTCTTTAAATTCATTATACAAAAAGACTTGTAAAAAGTCAATCTTTTGCAATAGCATTATGCCTCCAGAAGATGGCGTAATTTAACTTCTTTTTGTTTAGATTGCTTAATACGTAATAAGTGGTATTTTTTCCCACTACAACTTAAATAAGGTCTCTGATGCTAAACATTATATACAATTTTTAAAATAAAAAGCGGCACTCCAATGCAAAAGGACAAAATTTAGGAGGATGAAATTCAGAAGTTTTTATTTTTATTTCTCTTCAGGATAAAGTTGAACATTCATGCTTGGAAGGTTTTTGTGTTATTAAATAAGAGACGTATTCAGTGTGACACTTTAATTCAAATCAGACTCCCCATCTATCTCTGTGCGTTGGAGGATAGATCAGCACAGTAAACAACTCCAGCACAGAGATCTTGGTGCCAGAGAAATGACCTTCACATTCACAAACTGGGTGACATGAAAAGAAGCTTCGGTTTCCATTATCCCTCTTGTGGAATGCCAGAAAAGTGTTTTCCTTCTCAAGTAATGAGCGGAGTCATATTTTCGTGGTGATTTTCTTGTCACTTTGAGTCCTTAGTTAAGTCTGGTTGAGCCTCTTTAGCAGGAGTGTGAGAGTGAGGAAACAGCAAAAGGGCAGTCTAAGCCCACACAGACTATTGCAGTGTGAAACCATGCAAGCATGTAAAACATACTGTATTCCGATGACATACATCATATTTGCAGAGATGTGTTTATTCTTGAGTGAACAGGAAAAATACTTGTGAACTCAATAAAAGTGAATAAACCTCATATGCTTGCAGATGTGTTTGTGTACATTAAATATCTGTCCTTTATTTTTTTTAAATCACCATAAATAATATGATTATATGTCTAGGAGGATTTTAATACTTGTTCACTATTTGAACAATAGTAAAGTAGTACAATCATATTACCATGTGCAAACAAAGTACAACCCATAGTAATTTGCCTGGAACAAATGGATCATCTATTTTCAGTGTAGTAGATAAATATATTTATGGAAACAATGAACATTAAATGAAACATTAAAATGAAGGGCTCCAAATGATTCAAAGTATTTCCAAGAGTCTGTAATCAGGCCACTCTGAAATCCCAGCTGGGCACATGCCATAATGTCCATAATGTCTCCCATTTTGTTTACTAGTATCAACACAGAGACCCCTCAAGTCTTTGAAATGGAAACCACGCAAGTCATGCAACTTGCACGGAGATCAAAAGCCAGCGTAATTTACTGGAATGGCTGTAAAACTCAGCAATCTTCTGTAACGTGAGCTGCCTTGTCCGACTCCTGCCATACTGTACATATATATACATATTAAGTCATTTTCTTCAAATACAACTCTGACAAGGGGTCGGAATTGCCAGCCTGCAAGTAATTATAATCCTAGTGTTAAGTGCTTTGATATTAAAATGACTGGTTTAAAGCCATCAAGTGCCCTCAGATAGCAGGAAATCTACAACTGTTTCCATATGCCGATACAATGGAAAACTGTGTATATGGATAGCATGTGACATTATCTGCTTCCTCCTACAGAAGCCATTTTGTTTACCTCATCTTTATGGCTTATAATAGGGCTGTTTGTGAAAACCTTTCGTTTTTTTAAAGGAGTACATGCACAACACAGAGCTTTAAAACTTGGTTCTTCAAGTAAACGGTTTATTTTCTTGCATTTAGAGTTCTATGTATGAATATGTTGGCTAACAGCATGTAAGTTGAAGAGTGAGTACTTTGTTTCTGTAAAGTTACATTTCTTGTTAACACAACACTAATACATAAAGGTGTTGGAAGATACTTCTTTGGATTCTGGGAGATTCAGGCAGTTGACTAGAATTTTTTTTTCATGCACATGATTTTTTTTTTCATGCACAAAAGAAGACAGGAGTGGGCATCAGTGCAGAAATTGTGAGCTCTTGAGCCTCTAGAAGTGTGAGGTTTTTAAAGGAACAGAAGCAGCTGAATCTAATGGGTGTGAACCACGTGAACAGCTTAAATAACAGGGCTTGCCGTTTCCTGTGAGTGCGCATATGATCTCGCCGAGATCAGTGATCACATTCAGGTCACTGCAGTTTGATGTTTCTGCTGAATGTGAAGGGTGGCCAGAATCACACCATCTCTGCTGACAAAAACCTCGACTTTTGCGGCCCGAATAACAGCAGATGTGGCTTATCGCATGTCTGATCAAACACTAGCGTACATTTAACAAATATCCAGGTGTCATTACATTTTTGACCTTGACTGGTGAATGTTCGACCTTGACTGGTGAATTCGGCTGCAGATGACATTTGATCCATATATTACACAAACAGTAGAATCAGCATGTTTACGATGTCTCCTCTGTGTTCTGCTTATTTTTTTTCTAAAACATTATATAATATTACATTTCACACAATAAAGTGCTTAGACAAAATGCAATGGTGATAGCTTTAAAGATGCCTAGTAAAACAAGAGCAAATCCAGGCAAGCGGTGAGGGAAGAAGTGGCAGAGGCAGACCCGCTACTCTGAGCCATTTATTCAGGACCCTGATAACTCTAGGTTGTTATTTTGGGTTGTCCCAAAAGGCCATTTTCACATAGGAGCCTCAAAGCATCACACGTACACACTCTGTGTACTCTGTGTGAGTCACAGCACATGCTGCATGTATATATATGAGTCACAGCACATGCTGCATGTATACATATATGAGTCACAGCGCATGCTGCATGTATATATATATATACATCACATATTTTTTATATATTTTGAATCTCTCTGCCTCTTATACTACATTACACTGCAGTTATTCACCTGGAATCATCTTTAGATGTATGTATACTTTATACTTTGCTTGCATAGCTGATGCAGGAACTCTGAAATGTTCTCTTTCTCTGGAACATACACATTGCCAAAAGTATTCGCTCACCTTCCTTGACTCACATATGATCTTAAGTAACATCCCATTCCTAATCCATAGGGTTAAATATGACGTTGGTCCACCCTTTGCAGTTAGAACAGCTTCAACTCTTCTGGGAAGGCTGTCCACAAGGTTTAGGAGTGTGTTTATGGGGGTTTGTGAACATTCTTCCAGAAGCGCATTTGTGAGGTCACATACTGATGTTGGACGAGAAGGCCTGGCTCTCAGTCTCCATTCTAATTCATCCCAAAGATGTTCTATCAGGTTGAGGTCAGGACTCCGTGCAGGTCACTCAAGTTCATCCACACCAGGCTCTGCCACCCATGTCTTTATGGACCTTGCTTTGTGCACTGGTGCACAGTCATTTGGATGGGGGAGTGAATACTTTTGGCAATATAGTGTATACATGCAAACACACACACCCTGATTACACACCCTTTTCTCTTTCTATATATACACACCCTGATTAGCAACTACATTTTAGCATTCAACTGCTTTGGATCTCTGCATCTGAATATCTCAAAGTGCCTGTGAGAAACCTTCATGCCAATTCCACAGCATTTATTATCAGTCACTCCCTGTCAGGCTTGGTGTGTGTCATTGACTATGTGTGTGTCACTTCTGCTCTCCTTGGTATTTATCTCCTCGACCCACAGGTCAGTCTGGAGCTCAGTTATGAACTTTAATGTTTCTTGTTTAACCAAGAAAAAAACCCCTCCATGGCACATGGTGTACATTCCAGAAACTGCATGTTCACAAGTGCTAAAAACCTTCATACAGAGGAAGCCTGCAGAAATTCTACACAGCAGGTGTTGTGGTTGTTTTTGCTGATAAACTGATTTCAAGATGCTTCTGATCAGATGACAAAAATTCATTAACTAACTGTGATCTGGTCAAAAGCAACGTAGCTCCACACTTGGGAAATTAGCAAAGACAACTGATGATCGTCATAATCTGCTCTTCTACACAGGGATTATTATGCACGTGTAAAATCTGCCTCTATCTGTATTGCATGTGTTGAATAGGATAAGCGAATTTTTTACTATCTATGAAACTCTTATCTGTTCTAGTTAAGAATACAATTATATATATATATATATATGTGTATATATATATATAATTTTGTATTTAAAAAAAACTATATATATATATATAATTGTATTAAAAAAACTATATAT
>JAOYMR010000023.1:6036654-6075791 GCA_025802075.1 Tenebrosternarchus preto
TGTGTGTGTGTGTGTGTGTATATATATATATAAATAAAGCACACATAAATATTAAATAAAAAAAAAAATAAAAAGTTATATATATAAAAACAAACTATTGATAATAAAAAAAAATTTCTGTGAGTGTGGCTTTACCCATGAACAGGTTTTTCCATTTCCTCCACCCAAACTTGCTCATTGTTAGGTATAAGATGAGCGCCACACTCCGTGCTCAAGTTGATGATGGCCTCTTCCTACCCATGGAGGACTGTTGATGAACTTCTGAACTGCTCAATCAATTCCCTGACATCAGAAGGTGCTGGAGAAGAAGCAGAGATGGTATGAATATCCTGCAGCTCCCAAGGCAGCCGTGTTGACTCAACTGTACGGTTTCTTTGATCCTGTAGTGCTTTGATTCACAGCTCTCTCGCCCTTTTAGCTAAACATATCATTGCAATCGCGTTCTTTGTTGCTGACAGACTTTGTCTTAGCTCGACTCTTCGTCAGGCACGTGGCCCCTCTGAGAGGAGCCCACACCTTAGCCGGAGAGGAACTGAGAAGCGTTTCTCAAAGAGCTCCCCTGCTTTGACTCAACCTACTTTGACTCGGCCTTTTCCTTTCACTTGCTGCCGCGCTCTGTCGTCACTGAGCAGGTGTCCCATCCTGAGGTGGGACAGGTTGTGATTGGTTACTGTGGTAGGTGTTTGGTGGTGAATAGGGGAGAAAAAGTGCTATCTGGTACAATCCAGCCTAAATCCAGTATGTACAACGGCAGTAACAGAACCGGCCACAGCAATCATGTTAACATGACAACCATGACAACAGCAATAACAAAACAATTGTATTTTAAGGTTAAAGATTTTTGTGAAACAGAGGCCAGTTATTAATGCATACTGAGGTTTTCTGTATGTTTTAGATGCCAGACACATTTTTTTTGTTAGCCACAAAATTGAGATGTTTATATAATAAACAGCTGATGATCTATAAACAACGAGTGGCAAATGTATTTGGAAATATAAAAGAAAAAATGAATAAATACACTACACAGTTCTTTGACATTTCAGCACTACTATTTACATTAAGTACTGTAGCATACAGAAGGTTGTTTAAAGAATTTAATCTATTACTGTTGATAAGAATTCATAAATATTTAAGACTACATGATTTAGTCAGAATGCTGGAGTCATCTGTAAAAACTAAAAAAAGAGAGACATAACTGTTTCTGTCAATCTGCAAATAACAACAAAAACAAACAAAAATTATGGAATAAGAAGCAGTAATAGAAATAGAAATAACTGCAAGACTTATCAAGCTGTGTAACAGAACATTTTTAACATTAATGTGGCATATAATAATAATAATAATAATAATAATAATAATAATAATAATAATAATAATACCACCACCACCTCCAACAACAACAATACTACTACTAATAATAATAATAATAATGACTCTTTCCTCCCTCATCAATATTCTATAAAACTATAACAAAAATTGGTTCTTGAAACATTTTGTAAATAAACTAAAAGCAAAAGTGTAAGTCAAAATAAAAACTGAGCACCCTGAGGTTGAGAAAACCTAACCCTGAGGTTGAGAAAATGTCTCATAGACCTGCAAAGCAAAACTGTTTCAGAGCACAGATATGGAGAAGGATGCAAAATTCTTTCTGCAGCATGCAAAGTGCTCAAGAGCTTCCATCATTCTCAAAAGGAAGAACTTTGAAACCACTAACAGTCTTCCTAGATCTGGCCACCCATCCTGGGTAACTGAGGACAAAAGACAAAAGAACCCAGTGGTCTTCTGGTTTGATGAGAAATAGATTGAACTTTTTTGCCACAATTCCCAGTGGCATATATAGAAGAAACCAGACGCTGAGCACCACCTCATTAATATCATCCCTACAGTCAAACATGGTAGTGGCAGCATCACACTGTGGGGACATTTTTCTGTGACAGGGACCGGGAGACGAGTCAGGGTGGAAGGAAAGATGGATACAGAAAAATATAGAGCAGTCCTGCCTGAAAACCTTTTCTAATTTGCCCAAGATTTCATATTGGGGTGAAGGTTTACATTTCTAGAAGAGACCACAACCCAAAGCAAACTGAAAACACAGGAGCATCAATAAAAAAATTTTTAGTCCCGGAATAGTTAAGCCAGAGTGTGGACTTGAACACAGTAGGGCATCTCTGGAGAGACGTGGAAATTCCTGCGCACGGAATGCTCCATCAAATCTGACTGAGCTCAAATGATTCTACCCAGAAGAATGGGAGAAGAATCCAGTGTTCCAGGTTTGGAGGGTCATTTCCCAAGAAGACTTCAGTCTGCCACTGCTTTTAAATGGGCTTTAATCAAATACTAGTGGATGGGTCTGAATGTTTATATAAATTAACTGGCAGCCTACCTTTTCAGTTTTCACTGTCTTTGAAAAAATGGTGAGCCGTTCCAAAGTGACTTAAACTCTCCGGCAGCAGATTGTCCAGATGAAGGCCAAAGGGGTGACCCTATCATCCATAGCAAGAGAAGTTGGTCGTTCCAAGTCTGTGATTTCTAGAGTATTGAATCTTTACAACATCACAAACTCATTCAAGTCCCCCAAGAAGGCTGGTCATCCACGAAAGACAAATGCAAGAGAGGACAGGATAATGACCAAACCTCTCATTAGCAAAAATAATCAAAAAGCTAGACTCACCTTTGCTGAGGAGCATGTTGTGTGGACAGAGGAAAAGTGGTCCAGAGTTCATTTTAGTGATGAAAGCAAATTTAATTTATTTGGGCCTGATGGGAAACATTATGTTGGTTGACAAACTGGGAAAAGACTGAACCCAAAGTGTGTAAAGAAGTCAGTGAAAGGTGGAGGAGGAAGTGTCATGGTTTGGGGAATGTTTTCAGCAGCAGGAGTTGGACCTCTCATACAGCTACATGGAAGAGTGAAGCAAGTGTGTATCAGAACCTTCTTCAGCAACACGTGGTTCCTTCCTTGCGTTCATCAATCAGCCAGCAATTTTCATGCAGGACAATGACCCCTGTCACACAGTAAAACGGGTAAAGCAATTCCTTGAAACTGAAAACATTGAAACAATGAAATGGCCAGCCCAGAGTCCTGATTTAAACCCAATAGAAAACCTCTGGAAAATCCTTAGTGACAAAGTTATGGCCAAGAAACCCACAACAGAAGAGACCGGAAGAAGAGTGGACCAAAATCACACCAGAGCGGTATGAGAGACTAGTGATGTCCTGTGGCCGCAGAGGTGCTGAAGTCATTCAAAGCAAAGGCCTGTACACTTCCTGCTGATTACTGACTGTTGTAACCTTCAGAAATTTTAATTGTAATCTTTCTCTGTGCTACAGTCATTGCTGTTCTCTAATTATGATCATCACATTTTTTTGCAAAATAAAGGTTTCACGTTGATATACTTTGGTTATTTTGTAAAACACTGTTCTAGTGGCATGGTGTACCACTTACAAAAAATCCTTCAAATGTTGATCAATGTAGATTACATTATTTCTGAAAAAATCAAATGTTCATACACCGTTCTCTAATTTTGATCTCCGGTGTATGTAACAGCTCTCCAGCTCCTGGCCTGTCTCTATGACAAGGTGAACAATGCCCTGATCTAGTCTGAGAGTGTGAGAACTTCAGTCCATGAACATTTTGCACTAGGCTGCATCACTCTTTAAATGTTCAGTGATTCTCAGAACACTATAAAATTACAACTTGCACTGCCAACTCATTTTAGCTCTCAACTGAAACCTTTTTTTTACTTTCATGCTGTGGTTTGTCGCTTAGTAAAAATGGAAAGATGGGAGGGGGGGGGTGGAGGAGGAGTCAGATAAGATACAAATCTTGGGAAATTTAGAGGTGTATAAGCAAGTCTGGATTATGCTTTCCTAGACCTGTAAGTTGTCAGTTAGGCTTGCCTTGATTACAACTTCTTAAATGTTAAACCACTACTAGAATAAATGGAATCAGTCCTCTCATACTGGTGAGGAGTATATGATGTTTGACATGTTTAAGGATTTTCTTTGACAGAACTAAATACCCACACAATTGAGGTCACCACTGATGTAGGTGGTATTAACCTTTAGTATAACTGTCCTCCTTAGTTGTTCACTAATTAAAAAAACAATTGATGCACTCTGCCTGTGTACGTCTCCCATGTTCTCAGCTGCTCTCTCTCTCTCTCTCTCTCTCTCTCTCTCTCTCTCTCTCTCTCTCTCTCTCTCTCTCTCAGGTGTCCTGGTTCTTCTGTTATATTACTTCACTTTCCATAACAAACTCCGGTATGATACTAATTTTAGCTTCCTAAACTGTTTGTAACATCTACTATATTTGTAACTTTCTATACCCTGGAAAACAATTGAATGTCATTTGATTTTAAATCACCATTTTGTAAATGAACTTGTTTTGACTATGCTGGTGTACTCTTAAACTGTAACAGTAATTTTGGTGAATCTTAAAGATGACTAGTCAAACCTGAAACATTATTAATTAGTGCTGTTCTTACTCAGCTCATTATCTGGTCAATCTTGTTTTTCTCCCTTAAGTGATTCTTGTCCTTTTTGTGTCATTTTTTTGCACGATGAGGCATG
The DNA here is from genome assembly GCA_025802075.1 of Tenebrosternarchus preto. Taxonomy (NCBI): domain Eukaryota; kingdom Metazoa; phylum Chordata; class Actinopteri; order Gymnotiformes; family Apteronotidae; genus Tenebrosternarchus; species Tenebrosternarchus preto. Next base: position 6,041,227 of record JAOYMR010000023.1, read on the forward strand.
GAATTCGTAGAAATTTCTGATGTGTCAGATTGATAAAGTTAAGGAATTAATTTAATATACACTGTTCTTGGAAAATTAGATAATGAATAAAAATGAGCTATAACTGAAGTTCTCACAGCAAATGTTACCTGTGTTCACAAATTAAACTATTTATAAACATCATCTCAATTTTAAACTCTGTAAATAAACTTAAAGTGTATAATTTTATATGCTTTAAGTGTATAATATATACTTATATAATATATAATATAATTATATATTATACACTTTAAGTGTATAAATATATATAAGAGAACTAAACAGCTGAGTTTTTGCATTTGTTACGTGTGATTTTTTGTGATTTATTGATAATGCTATTTAATTTCATTTTCATTCTTTGGGGCACTCTATCCTTTCTAATAACTTTTTGTAAACTAGATGTGTCAGACTGACTAAAATTTAATAAAAAATCAATTAATTTCAGCTTAACAAAAATACATATTACAGGTAAATGCAAACTTTACCAGTAAACAAAAAAGGCTTTAAAATCAACCATGAATTAGCCAAGAAATGCATCACATCAGACGTGTAAGTGTAGCCAGCTGACTTACGTATGACTTCAGAACTGTTTCAGAAAAGTGAGTCATTCTTTCATATTCAAAACCCTTGACAGCGGAGGACTATAAGTTACGGTGACGGGTCTCCAGACACTTATACTGCACTAAACCCTTGTGGAGTTTAAAATGCTGCTTTAATGTCAAGAGTATGTTTGAAGATGCAGTGCACCAGTCTGTCCTGTGAAGGGGTTACAGCAGGTACAAAGAGGAAGGAAGTGTGAGTGGGAAAAGACTAAAGGCGTGGCAGCACCGGCCGTGAAGGCTGGTCTCACTGCAATCCTGTCTTCACGTGGACCAGCTTCTTGCTGACAAAAGGCTGACCATGAAGACCCGGAGGAGCTGGCTCCACCTAGCCCTGCCTATGGTGCTCAGGTTCCAAACCATGGCCAAATGCTTCTCAGTAGGTAAGTGCATTTAACGTGTCCTTACAGTGAAGATCTTCTTTTTCCCATTAAATCCTGGGATTAGGACTGGTGAGATTTAAAAAAAAATGGTACAAGATGCTACAACTTGTGAATTACATGAATTAAAATGTTTTATTAATTATTTTATTGATTTAAAACTGTTTAGATGTATAATTAAAATTCTACATATTTGTTGTGTGTGTGGTGGAGAATGTTTTAAAAGTAAGTGACAAAAATACAGTAGGTCTTCAATGAGATAAATGAATAATGTAACTAAAAACGAAACATGTAACTATTTTAGATTGATAAGGGATTTGTAACAAGTATGGATGTCAGACTCAGACAGGGAGAAGAAAGTTACCACAAAGCCATTAGCTGTGCTCTAGCTGAGGAACAAGTTCTCTAGCAGCTGATGCAGCTTTGATAAGATTCTGGTGCGTCATGGCAAGTACTAAGAATGGGGAACCACATAAAAGTCTCCTAACCGTAGCGCTGCACCCAATGAAGCTCAGAATACCTGTGCATGAGGAGAAAGTTGACTTCCTGAAGCACGAGGCAGCTTCACCCTGTAAATCATGACATATACTAGGATTTAACTTTTTTTTTTACCAACCCAGAAAAAGTCAATATGATGATTTCGAACACAACAACAAGTATAAATGTGATTTGGGAAAACCCTGATAAAAGTGTGAACGACCAGTGCTACAGGACTCACGTGCAGCACAGGCACCAGTGTGACCCATACTGGAAGGTACTGTCACCCCCTGGACTCTGGAAAACGTGCCCCACTTTTTCTCACTATCAGCTGAGAAAAAACACTCTTAAGGCACAGCCACAAAGTCATGTGCTCATGTCATCCGTTGACTGATGTGGTTTATTTCACGATACGTCTGAATACACTGTTCTGATCTGTGTTCATCAATATATTTTACAGAATGTTACCGACATTTCAGGGTTTTCCTTCCAGTTGCCTGCTCCAGACATGAAGAAGAATTATGTTTTCAGGCTTAGAATGAGACTATATTGTATCAACAGAGAATGGAGTAAATGGAGTCCAGAGAAATTCTGGAAGAATGATACAGGTAAAAGTGTCTCTCAGTCAGCCAAGCTTCTGCTCCTGGACTCTGAACTTAAGTTATCCATGTGATCAGCTGGACACATTGGAGTACATTTGAATACAAATTTAGAGCTGGTGTGTGTGTGTTTATGTGTGTGTGAAACAGATCTCTGCATTAATAAAACAACCATTAGGGTTTGGAACTATCTGTTGATAAATGTGCTATCGATGGGAGGAATTCTGCTCCTCATCATCACAGCTCAAACGTGGTGAGTCTTAATCTTCACCTACAACACATCTGTAACAGTCTTGATCAACAGGCTTGTTCGTTCATATGCATTTTTTGGACTTTATTTCTGAGAACAGGGACAAGAGCAGACTTATGTAATATCATAAATCTCTCCTCAAAGGGTAAGAAGAGTTGTCCTTCCTATTATTCCAGATCCAATGCACACGCAGGAGACAATTTTAAATGTTGAGCAGTTTCAGGTACGCACCAGTGCTGTGAAACTGTCCAGTGAAAACACCAGTGTAAAACATCCACCAGTGACACTCTCCAAGCAGCTAATTCACCAATGTCCTTTTCCTCCTGAAGTTTTGGAGCAGGTTTCCATCGGAATGTGAAGAGTGCAAGATAACTGAGATCCAGGTGGTCTGTGAGATGGTGAACGAAGAGACTGACATCACTCAGTGTGGTTCTCAGGAGCCACCACAACAAATCCATTCCACAGACACTACCATCGGCAACCATGAACATGACCATGACCTTCCTGCTAATTCCGTCGGTCCGTCCTCTCCCGTTCCACCTGAGGACACCAAAGCACTGCTGTGTTCTCAGGCCGTGACAGGCTATGTCGTCCTGTAAGTATAATCCATGCTGATTTAGGATAAATTAGGCATGGATAATTTGAGGGGAGTTTTGCAGTTTACAGATTAAGTGTCTTTCAGAAAAAGTGGCTTTTGCTTTTTACTTAGAACTTCATTACTACTTAATTACTACTGTTCTTGTCTGCAAGGTTCCCCATTTCATAACTGCGGTTCGTTTCGTTTGCAATACTATGTCTGGCCAAAAGAGGGCACTCTTACTATTCTCATGAGCGCGAGGCGGGCTGAGGCATATCAAAGGCTGAGAGGAGCACGCTCTTCTCGGCATCACAGCCTGCCGTAAAAGGAGGATGTAGGTTAATTTGAAGGCTGATTTAAAAGATTAATGCGTAGCTGCCTGCATAATAGATGTGTAGCTCCAGTGTGACGCCATCACAAAGCCTGGGCCGGGAGGATGTGCTCCCGCCACGTGCTTCTTAGTGCCGTGATTGATGATGGCGGGACAGAAGGAAAACAAACCCGAGCAGGAAAGGATATTCAAACGCTATTTAAGAGACGCTCTTGTAAACTTTATGATTCCGGTATATGAATGGATAATAACAGACCAATTTATGTTCACACCTGTTTAACCAGTGATTTTCGTATACGTTTTTGTTATTTCGGGTCCTAGCTTCACAGATGCAACTGTCCACTTAGCATATTAATAGTTTTTTTTAATTTTGTTAGGCTACTGAGCCAGTAGATCTATTACAGTCTTATGAAGGGCATACAGTTAACGTTATTATCAGTAACGTATGAAAACAATTTAGAATGTATATTTGAGTATTTTGGATTAATGGAATAAAGAATTTGAGTTTATTTTCAGACTTTCTACATTGCATAATGGGATTAGAAAAACACATTTGCATTTGCTTGTATAAATTTAACCAAACTCATCACATTACTCTAATCTTGATCGAGTGTCTTCCACACTCGATTGACCTTAATTGTGTGCACTCAGACTTTGAATGTGATCATCTCTGTCAAACACAGGGAATTGTACAGGCCTGTCAGGTCATACAGGAAAACCCAGAACCGAAGGAATTATATGTCTGGCATGTACTACAATAATCATTTTATAGACTCTTAGACCTGTCGGATCTTGAGTTTTCATACCTGAGTGGCCCTGTGAAGACCTCTGCATCAGAGACGGTGCCTTTGAAAATATGAAAGGCAATATGCTAATGTTCTTTAGGAAGTCCATGACAGACTGTGTGGTGAGAAAAGTGTTGTGAGTATGAAATTCTTTAGGCTTTTTAGCAGTAGCTTGTGACAGTAGCTTGTGACTTGTGAACCAAGGGTGTGTTTCCTGCATCCTTTACAGTCCTGCAGCTCTACAAAAGCTAAACACAATGGTGACCACAATGAACACAATCTGTTCTCATCCGCTGATCATAGCAGAGATCTCAAAATATCTTACTTCCCAACTTGTAACTCAGTCACTCTAATTGAGCTTTTGAACTTCTCAAAACTATAATGCATTTTTTCTTTGAGGGGGGGCTTTTTTAATCAATGTTTTGTCTTTGTTCTTCCAACCAACTGCTCTGTGGGGTTAAATTCCCTTTGATGCACAAACCTACAGCCTGGGGGTGGATGTGATTGAGTTGAATGGAGCACACAGCACCGTACTCTATAACACCTGAGCACAGACTGAGGAGGACTTGGAAGACCTGAGTACAGACTGAACAGGGCTTGCAGACCTGACTACAGACTGAACAGAGCGTGCCGACTTTGACTACAGACTGAATAGGGCATACTGACCTTGACTACAGAAGTCTTTTAAAAACAAATAAATGATCATGTAGCAGGGAGGTGGAGGACTTACCTGCCGTACACAGCAGCTATACTCTAATGAATGGACAAGGGAAGCTTTATTTAGCTTAGCTAGAAGCTCAAGATAATCATTTATCAGAATCAATGTCTACATTTTATTTGGGCCTTAAAATTTTTTTCCTCCGAGTTCTTCGGGCACCCGAATGCCCGGGGGGCAAAACGGTCGTGGATAAATATGTAGCTGGGGTGTTATTTTGCGCCATGTCGGAGGAAGCCATCCTGAGTAAAGTCCGCTGCCTCTGCACTTCTGCTTGGAGCTCTGCCTCCCTGCCAGCCGAACCGCTCTAGCAGCCGAACCGCTCTAGCAGCCTCACCTCCAGGTTGCAAGAGAGTAGCTACTAACAGCTTTGCTCAATTAATAAATGAACCACACTAAATATGGCTTAGAGTCATGTTTCTTTAGAACTACTTAATGATAATCAACACCCTAACAATTACATTTTTTTTATTCTTAATTATGCATTGTGCTTTTCTGGCAAATGGGAATAAACCTCATTCCCTGGTGGGTTGTTCCCTTAAACATTTACAGTGGTGTGTGTGTGTGTCTGTGTGTGTGTGAGAGAGAGACAGAGTGTCTACTGTCACTAAATGAGCAAAATCACCCAGCACACGCATGCACACGTGAACACACGTGAACACACGTGGTGCGGCAACCTCACACGAACGGCATGTTTTATTTATTGTAATGTTTTACCGGGGGAAGGATTCATTATCATAAAGGCCCCGAGACATTGGGGCACAAAGCGCAAACCGCCCCGTGCTCTTTACCCGCCGCCTGAAGAACCGAGCAGGTGGGGCCGTGCTTTCAGCTGTGGCGCGATCCAAGACGAACCGCGGCGACGTGACAGAAGTTGACAGTGTCAAAGAAATTCCGCCTCTCGCCCATAAACTGTCCCTGAAGCACACACTTACGGGAGATGTAAAACACCGCCATTGCTTTTCCACCAGCATTGTTTTTGGTGCCATCAACGTGTTTTTAATATGGTACGTCTAGCCTGTCAGGGGCCCCAGGCAGTTAAATGGCGGATGACAAACGCAACGTTTGGCAACCCACCGGAGGCTGACCATGTTGTACCTGTGCAGGGCTCCGTTACACTTGTTGTAGTCAAAGGCTCAGAACAGCGAGGTTTGCTGTCTGTTTTGTTATCTCGGCCTGTTCTTTGGTGTGGGTTTGTGTGAAGGCGTATGTACTTGTGTGGGTGTGTGTGAAGGCGTATGTACCTGTGTGGGTGTGTGTGAAGGCGTATGTACCTGTGTGGGTGTGTGTATTTGTGTGTGTGCATGAGTGTACTAAGAAAAAGCGAATGCAGCATTTGTGTGTGGGTTTGTGGCTTATAAAAACTCACCGAACTCTGTAGAGTTTCTTCTTTTCTATTCAATTATTTAGAGTTAAAGAAAAAAGAGATATGAGATTCAACATCCTTCCTCTGAAGCCTCTGCGCTCGAGACGAATGAATAACATTTATACAGTTGCTTTACCAAATAGCCGGAAATGGAAACAAACGCCTCCTTCTCGTCTCTCTCTGGTCCCGGTGTGCCCCCCTCTCTCAATCCCGACACGGTCTCGTGGAAAACTCCCGTCCACGCTGCCTGGAAATGATGACAAACACCTTGGGGTTTAACGTATTCAGGGATGTTGTAGGCAAATATTCCCACCTTTTCTTCCATCCTCGTCTCCTGTCTCCCATTTCCAGAGGAGGCAGCAGGGGGTGGTGGGTGGGTGGGAAGAAAAAAAATAAACAACCCCTTCACCAACCTGCTGCCATTTAATTTTATTAGAACTTAAAAAAGAGCAACCTTCACACCTCCTACAGGCACATGTCTTAACTCCTCGCACTTTGGCACCTCATTGCATAAAAAGGTGTCAGTGCCATGTGCCGTGGTAATGCCTCTAATTATGTTGAACTCAAATAAATAAATAATTTGCTTTTCACCGGGTGAGTGTGACAGGTTTGCCAACAGTTTGACAAATGGAAGAAGTGCTTGCAAATATGCCGAACGTGTACATAGAGTCGAGCGGTGGGGAGAGTGCAGCAGACAGAGCGAGAGTTTGACAGCCAGGGTTTTCCCCCTCCTGTGTTAATAGTCTCACCCCTCCATGTAGAATAAAACTCCATTTTGAAGAGGAAGGGGTGTTGCGTCGTGGAGAACCTGATTGTGCCGCGGCTGATCTGGCGTTCGTTAGCCGTTATTGTTTGTGACCTCACGCCGCGCGACGGGCCCCTGTCACGGTTAAGCTTGCAATGCCACGCAGGCTGGTTGCTTAGAGACGACCCTCCGCGCTTCACGGAAGGAAGCGGACTCGAGGCGGAGCGGTTCTGGGAAACCACAGGTTTGCGGCGGGGTGAGCGGGCCCTCGTCAGACTGGCACGTCAATCAAAGGGCCCGGTGTGTCTCCCATCTCAGAAGACATGGGTAGTTGTTTGAGCTTTGGGCTTCATGAAGCAGACCTGGTGCGCGCAAGATTTCTGCAGTGATGATTATTTTGTTGCCACTAGCGTAGGGGAGGAAACGGTTCCCTCAGTGGAAGCGGGAGCTGCAGGGCAGGAGAAGCAGAGCTGGCTAAGCACAGATGTCCAGCCATCTCCAAAAGGCCAGACTCACACTACACTGTACCTGTTAATGCACAGGGACCCTGATAGGATGTCAGATGTCCCGATTGTATTTTTCCATCTTTTATTATATTTTATATTACATGTTTAAGCATTTGCTGTCCTGAGTGTTTTGAAGGTCTGTTTGAGGGATTAATTAATAGGCTATTTAAAGCATTATGATACTATAAGCACCTTAATTAGCTGAAACAGGATTAACTGTATGTACATCAGTAATTAGATCTGTCTTCATCACTGGGCAGTAGTGAATGAGAGGATATTTGTGCACACTCATTTGCCAGAATCAGATGCTGCCAAAATGAACATAGTCCATCTCATGAGTAGGGAGTGTTTACCCCTCCATTTAACACACACACACACATACACACACACACACACACACACACACTACCACACTGGCCTTGCACAGAGAATATCCATCTGCTCCAGAAGTGTCATCTGATACCAGCACAGCAGCTGTTTTCCAGATGCTTTTTCCACTATTATTAACTATTCACATTTACAAACTAACCCTGTTCACAGATGAAGTCTTACTCCATAAATTATAGATGGTGAAACAATTTCTAAAACATGTTCATTAAAGAAAACACTGTCTTTTTTAAAAAAAGTAAGAAAGAACCAGAAGAAGAAGAAGGAGGTGAAGAAGGAAACCAGCTCATGAATATTTCTAAAAAGCAAAAAGACAGATTCCTTCTTCTGCAACGCAAACATGTGAGATGCATCACATCATCTCTGACTTGCAGACATCCTGAAGATGCAAGCTCAAATTCATGCACACACACACACACACACACACACACACACACACCCAGCACTGGTGACGCTCCTCCCAGAGAAAGTGGCAGCGCTGGAACGCTCCTGTTCGCCCGTGCAGTAATGTTTGTGCGAGTGACACGCGTGCTCCTTTAATCTCTTCGCTCAGCTTGTTGAGCATCAAATTGAAATATCCTGAACAGATGTAAAAACACATGTGAGCCTGGGCCGCGTGAGCCGCACCGAGCTCTGTTTCATCTGCCGGTGATGGCAGCCTTAAGGAGATCTTTTTAAAATTTCATCACTATTCAAAAGGATAATTAATACGTACCCCCAGGCTTTGATTATGCTCCACACAGTGTGTTCGGCTGGTGTGAAGATAATGAGACCCTGCCGCTGCCACCCCAACAAACACGCTGGCAGTTCTACGTGCGATGCTTAAGATTCTGCTAAGGTAAGTGCTAAGGTGCAAGCTGTCCCACTTTAATTTGGATCAGACTGAAGCGGGCGCGGCATGCCGAGCGGCCGCGTGTGCCGTGGTGGAGACCCCTCACACGTGGCGTCAGTGCGCTAACGTTTCAGACAGCTCACGCTTCCCCAACCCAGTCTCCCCCTCCCTGACTCCTCCACCCCTTCCCTCGACTCCCTCCACCCCCGGCCCCGGCAGCTCCTGCGCGTTTTCGTTTGCAGGAGCGTTGGAGGAGGGTCCGGCTGGGCTGGTGGTGCTGGGGTGATAGGAGAGTGACAGGCGTTGGGGTTGGAGACGGGGAGTGGGGCAGGCAGAAGGGGAGGGGGAGGTGGGGGTGGTATGGAGGTGGGGTGGAGGGTGGAGGATCTAATGAGCACAGTCAGCTGGATCGCTGCTCGACGGCCTTTTACTCCGTCAGTGGTTTTCCCAGGGAGAAAAAAAAACAACAACAAAACAGGCATCTCACTCAGCATCACCCCCTGACCCTGACGTTCCCTAAACCAGCTGAGTTAGGGGCAATTACCGCACCTCGTGCCCAGCCTGGCTTCGCTCCGGCTTGGGCCCAGGCACAACAGAGTGGGGCAGCGCGTTTGGGCGCGTGGAGGGTCTGAGCAGAACTGGAACGTCCAGCAAGCATGTGCAGGAGGTGACGACAACGTCTCTCCTGAGTCTTATCTGGAAACGGATGAGAAACGAGCCCTTTCCAGATTAGAGGAAGGTTTATCGGTTCTCCATGTCTCGCTTCGAGATAGCTTTCCTTGTTAACATAATGAAGGGCAGCAGGTGTAGGGAGGATGGGCAGAGATTGAGGATGGTTCCTGATAGTTATTCACTGCATGTGGACAAGATAAAAATAAAAGACTTTGGTATTATTGTTTTATAGGGTGTGAGTGGCAGGGGAGTGAATAGATTTATAAAGCAGACACATTCCTAGTATCTACATGAAACCTGGAATATGGTCATTACATTTACATTTACATTTACATTTATGGCATTTGGCTGACTAGCAAGTATGCAAGATAGAGTTCATCAAAAATAAAAGACCTATTCCAGCTTTATAAAACTGAACCTTTGTCCCTGTACAGGGGAGTCATTAAAGTGTCATTAATCCGTCCAGGTTAGCACAAAAAAAATGTAAAATTTGTTGCATAACAGAACATAGTTAAAATTATATTAAATGCTTTCATATGGAAATCTCTGTATGGAAAAAAAATCCTCAAAAAATCAACCCTCTCAGCGTGATATCCCAACATACAATAGGCACCTCTGTTTGGGTAAGAGATGGTTTAATTAATTCCTGTGGGTTAAAGAACACACACAATACTCAATCACCAGAGACCACAGAGAAAGCCTGAAAGGCTAATACACACACACACACACACACACACACGCACACACACACACACACACACACACAAACACACACACACACACTCATTGCCCCCTGCTGTGAGCTAGTTTTGCTCATGCGGTGGATCCTAGGCAAAAGGACAGCCTCACACTACACTGGAGATTTGCTCAGGTAGTCATGCAGCTTTTGGCCTATAGAAAGAAGAGGCTGGCTCAGACAAAGTCCATGTGGGCTATTATCACCTCACCAAATCTGAAATTTCCATATGGACCCAAACAGCTTCTGCGCCAATGCTTTAAAGAGTCGAGGAGTTTTAAAGAACAGCTCTGCTGGGCCAAATGTGCCCTTAGTTACAATGCGGTAGGATGTGTGTGTGTGTATGTGTGGCAGGTGTAGTCTGAGGACACCTACTGTAGCCCATCATAAACAATGTAAAGATGTATGTGCATGTTCATGGAAGAGAGAGCTTGGAAAAGCCATAGATGCTAAATGCTAATGAAAGCCTACGACTGAGCAACAGAAGAATCTAACTACTCAAACCCCAATGAGACTTGCTCAGTAGCCTCTAATGATACCCAGTCACTGACATATTTATGTCAGAATTTTTTTTTTTTTTTTTTTACCTTTTGAGCATTTGGCAGGGTGATACTCTCTTTGACTCTGTCAGTTTGTAGCAGTATTTAAGAGCAGCTGATGTGGAACCCAGCTCCTGACACTAGTCACGCGTTCGAGCTTTCGCTGAATGCAGAACAGACCCATTGATGCTCAAGCTCATATTTGTTAGGAGCCCCTGGGCACTGTAATGTGTTCTCTCGTTATTCAGCTGGGCTGAGTGCAAAAGAAAGCCTCAGTGTCATCAGCATGACTGCTGGATTCTCCCAAGATGCTCTTCTATTATGCCTCTTGCAAGAGGCATCTGCAACGGAGTAATCGTTTCCAACTTCACAGGGGCTTTTACACAGAAAATAATTTGATCCACGCCATCTGCCCCTGTGTGATGGATACATGTATAGAGACATGAGTTTCTGACAACGGCGTGTCCTCTCTTTTCCACACAGATAATAGCATGTCAGTGTCACTGTCCTGGAGAGCCACATGTTATTGCACGGCTGAAGTGACATTTTGGAGGGTCTGGGGACCTGCTAGCATATATCTCAGAGTCCCACAATTCAATTTGGCGCTTGACACCAGGTGATATTAACTTTGGACATATGAAGGATGGTTAGGAGACAATACATTTAACAAGCAGATCTGAAATTCAAAACTGGACTTCTGGGTGGACCATAACTGGTAGCTATTGATGGAACCTGGTGGGATACTGATGTGGGATACCAACAGATAGTTGATCAAAGATCTCTGGTTCCTTTAGGGGGTGATCATTGTTTTTCAGATCATTTAACTGCAATGATAAGATTGACCCAGTTTGCATCAAACTGAGCAGAACTGCTCAGTTTGGTCTGACCTGACAGCTGTGTGGGTTCAAATCTTTGGGTCTCTGTTTTTGGGCTCCTCTCTCTCCCCTCTCCATTCCTCTCAGCCTGAGTGACAAACAGTGCGTAGGGCCTCTGAGCTGCTGGACTCCAATCCTCCTTCCTTGCTCTCGCCGGTCAATGAGTGTCAATCAGGCCCTGGCCTGCGCCTGCATTGGCAATGGGTTCCGCGTCCTTAGAAAACAATTATGATTGGCCTGTTGTGAAAATTGATTCCCGGGTTGCCGAGCCCGATGTGTGCATTCTTCTCGGACCGGTGGGGTCCTGCCATGGGAAGCAATTACCGCTGAATGCCAGCTGACAGCCTCATTCCGGAGCGAGCATGGCCCAGCTTAATCCTCAGGCGCTCTCTAGGCAAATTGTATCCCTCACACTCATCTCGAGCCTCGTACCAACTGTTGGCTTCTATCAGGAAAATAGATTGTTCCCTTTGTTCCCGCAGCATGTTGGGGAAATGGGCTGGACATGTCGTTTCAACAGTAAGGAGCTTCTTTAATTTTAATGGGCCTGTGCTGGCTGCGGTGGAAGGGCCGTTAGAACGCTGGGGCTCCTGCCTTCAGACCCGGGCCAGGTCAGCAGACCAGACCTCCGTTAAGCTGGCAGGTGTCCTAACGCTGGTGAGTGAAGGGTGAGATCCACTCCGTCGAGCCACACACACGCTCTCAGTCATCTTTCTCCTCCTGCGGCTCTCCGCTGCAGATCTGTCCTAGGTTGTCTGACTAGAGATGCTAGACTCTGGAAAAAAACAGTGAAAGGACACATGTGGATGTATAATAACCTTATGTTTGGGAAAGATGCATCATAAATTAATGTGCTATTATAAATTTTATTATATATATTTTTAAATACAGCTACAACTAATTCAGCAGACCTAATAAAATTAGCAAAAAAGGAGTACAATTTTATAATCATATGATTTATTCAATTTCAGTGAGTACATTTACCTGTACATTTACTTCTGTGGCAGCAGATTTAGCAATGATGGAATTATTATAAAAAGTGTTGAAAAAAACACTCAAATTTATATTTCCAACCAAATGTACTTTTCTGCCTAATCTACATTTGATGGAATAGTGGAAATGTACTGTTCTTTGTCCATCGTTTTTTTTCCCCCTGCAGCACAGGATACCTAAATCAGAATAATTAATTTGAATTTTGTTGCATATACTAAACAGACTACAAAAACTTAATACCTTATATATGTTATCAGTGCATAGCCTGATTTTTAGGCTCTTTAAACGGTAAAAAAAATGCTATCATGTTGTATGAATATTATACACAGAAGTACCAAAAGATAAACAACAGACATCTTTATACATGATTCTTCTGTAATGAATTATGCTTAATTTAATCGTGTTATGTAAGTCAGAATGTATAACAACAGCATGCTTCACAACTTCATGCCTCACAAAGGTTATCGAATTCCACCTCCCTCTGCAAACTCCGCCTGCTAACTTCACTCACTGAATGAAATCAGATCAGTCCCTCGGTGTCTTACCTAATGCAGAGTAAAAAATGTGCCTGGGTTCTATCAAAGGGGGAATCTCAACGAGATCCAAACTCTCATCTGTCAATTTACTTATTAATTTAATAAACACATCAAGGCACAGTTCAGTGAACGCTTTAATCACTCTAATTAATGCATGGCCGCATTCCTCTTTCTCCCCTGTTACCTATTTTAGTATTCCAAGACCGGGAGAATAAATAAATTAAAAATATATACCGCCGTCACCTAATTATCATGCAAATAAAGCAGTAACAAAGGGAGTGTTAATCTTTGCCAAAGGTTCGCTGCTGTTCCCCAACGTACTTAAAGCTGCTGGTGCAATTAGAGGCAGCGAGAGAGGCAGCGAGGGAACCAGAGCTGCATATAGAGACAGAAACGACTGTCACTTATTCATTGTCAAATTAATTCAGGTTTTTTTTTTTCTCTCTCACTCTCTCTCTCTCTCCCTCTTGCCATCCCGGCGCCCTTGTCTACAGCGAGCAGTGTACCATGTCACCTGCACCTCGCGCCACGCTGAGAGGAATACCTCCCACATACGGGGACGACGCCGGTAATGGGTCGGGAAGAAAAGCGAACACGAACGGCTACACTGCTTCATAATTACCTGACCTGTTGCTCGATGTCAGGCGGCTGTAATATCGGGGCTTCACACGAGACGCCGTATAAGATTTTTTTTATTATCAGGGTACACGCCGCGGATGTCAGCGTTACATTCTTTTTAATTGACTTTTGGAAAAGACGTAGCATTTAAAAGCACCGCCAAACAGTGTCAATTGCCCGACAGTTAGACATGTTGCCTATACTCAGTGGGGGAAGAAACGTGGAATTATGCAGCCAGTCAAAATAATTTACTAGCAGTTAGAGTACGGTTAGGTGATACCAAACTATCTATTTAGGAATTGTCTCACATGATGTTAGTGAAGGGAAGTGTGATTGGTTGTAGTAAAAATGAGAATACTGAGTACATATAAAGTGGATTACGAAAGAGTGTATCTGTTTAGTATGTGTTTAAAAATAAGCAAGCAGGCAAAACAAAACAAACAAACCAGTAAACTAGTAAACCGACCAAGCAACCGACCAGCCAGCCAACCAAGCAGCCAACCAACCAACAAATCAGCCAACCAACTAACCAACCAACCAACCGAGTAATCCTGATTCTGATCTAGTAATCATGCAAATCGTTAGATAGACAGATGCTTTGCTTCTTCTCAAGTATACTTTTCACAGAAAACACCTTCCATAGACGTTTGACAGTTCCTCTGCAACAGCATGGCTATGGGAAAAGCAGAGATCAAGTTCAAGGCATGAATCACTTAAATTTTTTAAGTTGGAGAGCAAAGAGCCAAACCACTCAGGCTTATCAGTAATCCAACATTGAGCCTAGTTCAGTTTGCAAACAATGTTAAAATATGGACAGTGGAAAAACAAATAAAGTTCAAAGTAGAACAACTTCAGCTATTAAGAGCAATTAAGAGAGCTCATCCAGCACTCTGGCAGGTAACCTGGCACATAAAGTGCAATTAAAGGTGCTCTCACTGAAGTCTAATGCAATACAATATGTTAGAACAAGTCACTGCTAACTCATTTATAAAGAGTAAAAGTATCTCATGTCATTATAGCCAAAGAGCTGAGAAAAGCCATGAAATTGCGTGCTCTGGCGAGGACCTAATTTCAAATATTTAATCACATTTCGATTCATCCTTTGTGAAGTCGAAGCACATAGTGCTGTTTCCCTGCTCTGGAATCTAATTCAAAGAAGTGCTATAATCTAATGACCATTTTTTTGTTCATTGCTGTAAATAAGGCAAAAAGAAAACACATAAAGAAAATATGTCTTATTATTGCGACTCTCATTATCATAATGACCTAATTTGCTTAAAGCTTGGTCCCCACTTGTCTCTGTTAAACTACTGAACTGTATGCAGTCCAGAATATAATGAATGACCAGAGTCTTCTATCACACAGAGTCTTCTAGAGTCTTCTATCACACAGAGTCTTCTAGAGTCTTCTATCACACAGAGTCTTCTAGAGTCTTCTATCACACAGAGCACTCTGGCAGTTCCTATTGTGACTTTTATGCTAAATGGAAGAAATGATGATGGTTCATGTTTGGTGATTACTTACTATATCCTTGATGTCACAGTGATAAGTTCACCCTCTTTTAATATTTGATTGTTTTCTTTTTCATCAGTACAATTTTATCCAATTCATCATGTTTCTATTCATTTACAAAGGTTGTGACGCTGGTTTCTCTGTAAGTTTCTCTACAAGTCTCTGTAATCTAATATTATCTTTTGATCTCTATTTTTTGACCGCAAACTGGACCACAAAGAAAGAATAAAAACAATTGTAGCTTCTGTGTTTTGTTTATCCCTAACTCTTTATACTAAAAGATTCAGATTTAGTAATAACAGCAATCTCAGCATTGGTAGTACTGTTTGTGCCTGAAGTGGTTATATGTGTTGGGTTTGTTTTTAATGAGTGCCCTATTAATGTGCATGTATAATATTTAATTATGTTTGTGTACTTAAACACATTTTAATCTATGCATGCTTGCCATTTGTATGATAAATTAAATCATGTCTGGCCTGAAACAAAAAGGAGGACTTGAAGGCCAGCATGGAGAAGGCCAGCATGGAGAAGCCCAGACGAAGAGCTCATGCTGAGGGTCTCTGTGCAGCACTATCAGCACAAGAGTCCTGGGTTTTGGTGCACAAAGGTACACTGGGCATGTCTGCATGCAATACATCAAGCTTGTTAAAATGGTTGGGAAACAACTGGTACTGAATATATAAAAAAAAATTACAAAATACCTGCAAACAGCATCTGTCTATAAGCAGGCCACAAGCTAAAAAGAGAGACTCGTATACAGACAGACAGGCAGGCAGGCAGACAGAGAGACAGTCAGACAGATAGATAGATAGATAGACAGACAGACAGACAGATAGATAGATAGAGAACAAAACCAGTCAGACGGTTTATGTCTGGATTTTTTTCCCTGCTTGTTATTACATTTGGAAAAATGACAATTATACAGGACAAAAGTCAGAAGGGAATATTCATTACGATTCATTATCTGCTCCACCAAATCGCACAAAGCTTATAAAATATTTCTTTCACTTGTTCAAAGGCTTGTTAGAGCTTAAATTCAATTACTGCTCACTGTAACACACTGTCAGGTCTCTTTAGCAAATCATTAGTTAGGTTTATTCCTGGGCAGAGCACAGCTGCTTCACAGGCTTTAATTGTTGTGAAGCACCAAAGACTCAGCTAATGAAGCTGGGATGTGGTAGACCAGGAGCTCAGGCCTGACATTTCCAAAACTTTCGCAAGATCAAAGTGGTGCAGGGCAGAGCATTTGCTAAATTGTCAGCTCTACATTAAACTCATCTGACCTTGCTATAAATCTAAGGCTTTCTGAGATAGGAGTGGTGGGGGTGGAGGAGGCTGGAGCGGGGTGAGTAGCCCCCAACCCTGGTGGTGTGTTTCATCTGTCAGTGAAATAATACTGTGAAATATTAATTAAATATTGTTGTTGGAGAGAGAGGGGAGTGGTGGCAGAAAGACAGAGAGAGAGAGAAAGAGAGCGGGAGAGACGGAGAGAGAGAGAAAGGGAGAGACGGAGAGAGAGAGAGAGAGAGAGAGGGAGAGTGAAAAAAAGACAGCACGTTGTGCTGACAGGAAAACACATCATGAGTACAGCCTGACACACACCAAACAAGAGCATTGCCAGACATGGCAGCGCAATACACATGCAGCCATCCCATACTCATGTAACCATTGCTGCTTAGAGACCTTACAGTGCCGTGCTTTATATTAACCCTTACTAGTGCTCCTCCCACTCTCATTACTACATAGATCTGTGTTGACTGAGAGGAAGGGAGGTTCAGGGCCCCTCCAGAAATGAGCAGTAATATGGAATGAACTATTTTCTTCCTGGTGGTCATTTAGGTTTCAAAGTTTCCTGCTTGAGTTTCACATTAATTTTACCATTTCAAATTTCCCATTGCCGTAACACAATTTGATTTTAAAAACCACAGAACTTGATGAAACCGAGTGCAGTTCAAGTTTAGTATCTTGGAAGAGGCAGATAAGAAAAGGACACACGCTGTACTTGCGTCTATAAATCAAAAACACAAAACACAACAAACACAGACGAGCACTCATTCATCATGAAACAGGGTGTAAATGAGAAAAGTGAAACATGGACTCAAATACATCAAACATAACATAAAAAAAACAGATTAAAACATCTCAGAAAAAGCCAAATGCAAAGAAAATGCTGAAGCACGTTTAACTGAGGGGCCTGAGCAGAACATCTGCGGTCTAAGGTGAGGTGTAAATAGTTAAGGTCAAAACTACGACTATTGCATACACCACAGTTCATTATAAATGGGGCAACTGGCCAAGGTTCGAACAGTCAGCAAGTCCTTATGCTGCATACCTGTACAGCTGTGGGCTCCACAGTTTCCTGCAACAATGCCCTGACAATATTTATCCAATAAAAACACTTCATAAATGCTTCGGAATTGCTGGCAGACCAAATCATGTTCAGCAGACTAAATGTAAACGACTAAATGTGAATTTAAAAGTGGTTGGACTCTCAATGTTTGGAATGTTTGAGTAGAGAATATGGGTTTCTTTTCAAATACAAAAAAAAATTGAGTCTACCATTCCTTAGAACAACTTGTTTAATGCTTTCAGGCTTCGCTAAAGTGGTTCATAACTTCACTATGCTCATAATTTAATTATCTGTTTGTTATATTTCTTTCCTACACTGTGGATGTCGGGAAGGCTGTAGAAAATGGAAAGGATGCACATAACAGACGACTAAGTTCAGGGAGAGCAGACATGCTGCTCTTCCCGGCAGGACTCTGCTATAAATACAGTCTTTTCTACTTCTGTATATCATTGGGTTTTGTCTGAATACCCCAGACCCACAATCAGTCAAAAGCTGTTTAAATAATGCATTTCATTCTTTCAGCAGGAACTTGAAGTAATAAGGACGTATTAAGTGCACTGGGCTTCTTTAGTTCTGTTTTGCCTTCTCCCTCTTCCTCTTTCTCCTACCCTGGTGTGCTCACTCCAGGCAATGTGTGCTTTCTCTTCACTAAAGTCTACTGAGCTGTGTAAGTAAGTTTCATTCTCAATTGGTCCCTCGGTGTCACAGTGGAAAGATACTTGGACAGTAAACAGAGGGAAAATGTTTTATGTTGCTAAAGCGCTAAACCATGGCTGTTGTATGGTGGATTTTATTGTGTCGTTGTTTAGTTCTTGGGAAGTTCAGATGAAATTCACCACGTCTTCCTCATTAAAATTCACCATCAACCACCTGGTCAAAGGTCAAGTATGAAGTCACAGTGATATTTACAAAGTGCTCTTCTGTTCAGGCATTCAGCGAGATGGTCACGGGTAGTTCAGGAAAAGCCTGTTTGACCTGCAACTGACCTGGAGATTGATAAAGAGATCATATGCAGCAAATTGGACTATTTCCTTTATTAAAATGGGAACACCTAAAGCCAGATTTTTTCAGATGCTTTTTAAATTTTCAGAGCTGTGGTAGGCTAGAGGCAGACATGGATTCCGTGCCTGTGTATAATCCACATTTCGTTGACAGGCGACAGGGGACCTGAACCACTCATGGCCGCATCTGAACCTCCACAGCTGGGCCACTGGAGGAACACGCGAGATGAAATGTGTCCGTTCCGCCGCTCTCCACCGATGCAATTGATGGAAGCTTTTAAGAGCAGGTCTGTGAGTGAACGGGTGGGAGCGAGAACCTCGTGGCTGATGTCATTTCACAGCTGCTCGCCGGCTCGGGCCCCGCAATCGACGGGCACAGCCGCGCCGCTCTCTCATTGGCTGCGTAGATCAAGCCGACGCCCGCAGCTGAACGCGCGGGCCTTTCTTTCGCTGGCGGGCCCAGATGCGCGGTGACCTTGCATGGGCTTCAGAAGACTCCGCTTCACTCATCACGCTGTTGGGTCACGGCAGTGAGCTTCTCCCCCTTGTTGCTGCTCGTCTATCCATCCCCCAAGGGCCTGCAGCCCATTTTCCCTCTCTGGCATCTCTGTAATAAACAGAAAAGCTCTTGCAGCTGCCTATGTGTTTTCCCTTTTGTCGTCTTAAGAGTACCCCCTGTTTAACATTTATCTTTCATCAGTGAAAACTATGGATTTTGTCTGTGAGCTTTTGGTTTTAGTCTTCAATCAACCATCTTGTGTGTCCCTGCACAATGTCTTAAGCCGTTGGATCATTTATGTGCCACTAGAAACTCTTGCCCAAATTCACAGTTTCAAATTAACACACTTTTCCATCTCTATTATTAACCAGTAATATTAATAATGTACCCTGTATTGGATCTTTACCAGTTTTTATTACTTCTACACATTCCCTACTCACTTTTACCCTGTGAACTCTGAGTCAAGCAGAGATGACAAAAGAGCTAATGAATGTCAAAACAGTGAGTTCAGTTGCATCACAGCATTGCCAATCTCTACAAAAATTCAGTACAATGAGGCACTAAGTGAGTGATTTTTTTCCCTCCTCTCAGAAAGACATGCACCACATGTCTGGAGCTTAACAAGAATGACACAAAGTTATTGAGTTTTGACAGCGTATGCCAGCAAGACTTTACTCTCAACAGGTGTTTTACATTCTGAAGGAACTTCTTATGGTGGCCTCAGAACTGTAAAATACCCTGTGCAATTTTCGGGTGGTGGTGAACTTACAAAGGGTTAACAGTCCATTCCGGAATCACCGAAACCAGATGACCTGCTTTCAGCATTGCACCACAAAGGTCTTGGAAACATCGGTAAGCATAAGTCACCAAAACCTGTCTTTTTTTTCCCCCCCGTGCTCTTGATGGGTTAACGCGAAAGTTCACGCTGAGACTGGCGTGACTTCGCTTTGGCAACCCCTGATTGGGCCTTCAATGGTGTACCATTGCCATTGTTTCATCTGCAGCCCGGGGTGACTTTGCCTTGCGGAAATCTCTCTACCTGTTTCCATGCTGTCATCAACTATTCTGTCGCAATTCTCGGCGGGACGAGAAACTGTCACTGCTGAGTTGATTAGGGAGACGCGACCAAGGTGGGGGTATATTGAGGGAGCAGACACACCTCGCCAGTGCCCGTGAAAAACCTCCGCGCTCAATCAAACGCGAGGCGGTAGCGGGCGCGATCCCAAACGAGGGCTGATTTTATTATTATTTTAATTATCCTACTTTCATTGCATGTTCCCTAGGCTTATTCAGAGTGAGCACAGATGCTTAGGCATGGCAGAGTGAAGAGCCGTGTGCCTTGTGTGAGGATATAAACCCCCAGTGATTCTGCTGCAGGTACAATGACTGGCATGTATGAAATTTCTCTTATTAAAGTCAACATACACATGTTTCTGATGCATAATTTATACCAGGTTCTGTCACATTAGCGCCACCACTGGAGAATAACTTCTCAGGCTTTCGGATTTTTCTCTTTTATTGCCTTCAAAGTGTTTAGGAGATGCATCATATTTGAGGTGGAATTCAGAGAAGCTTCGCAGCAAATACTAATTTGGGTGCCGACATCCTAAATATAGCTTTTCTGCATTTTTTTGACCATGCTTACCAAATACTTAGAAAAGTTTCTTACATTGTCACTTTTTTCTATATTTCTGCAGCTTAAAGGTCTGGTTTTATTGCTATTTTATTATAATATTGGCATTAAATTAGACCATTTGCACAAATGTGAAAAATGTAAAACCTTTTGAAATGTTTAGCTGACATTTACTGTAAGGCTCAATTGGGTTTTTTTTTCTGTTTTTTTAAATCATGCACAACATATTTGTTGGTTTTCATGTTTAAAACCAAAGTGTTGGCATCTTTAAAATAAAGAGAGGAAAATAGTTTGAAACCTGTTCACACTTATTTCCAAAGACAAAACCATGTTTGTTCTCATCCCTAATTTGATGTAGGTGCCTGACGAAGGGTTAATGGGCCAAAACAACTCAATTAAAAAAGTCAACATTTTTGGTTCCCATCATCAAAATTGTGGCCATGCTGTTAAGAATATTGCACATTCCTTTCTAAAGCACACCATCTGAACCCAGTATAAACAAAAGTTTTCTTTCATATTAGATGTTTATTGTTCTGAGAGATTGATGCTGTTAATATCAGCTTTCAGAATGACAGATTATCATCACTACCTAATCAGTGCTATTAGGAGATAAATATCAGTAATTTAATCTGTACAGTAATTTCTTTTACAATAATACGATTTACAAATGTAAGTGATTAAGTAATTAGCCTAGATCTCTCCAGATCACAATCCCTTAGAGTTCAGAGCGTCTGGTTTTCTGACGATTACAGCAGTTAATTTAAAGTTACCCATTTTTCTTCTCCTTTTTTTGTGAATGGGAATCATTTGTTGTTGGGAAAAACCTGAAACACTTTAGAAATGACCTCCACCTCCATAAAGAAACACCTTTTTTTGGTGAAAGCCCATCGCTGTCCCTATGAAAGTTGACATGTTGCACCAGTGCAGCATGCAAGAGAACTACACTTTTCACCATTACATTCAGTTGAAAAATTATGTGCAGTTGATAAAATAAAGCCTGGCTCTGGGTTGGCATATCTAAAGCGTTATCAAGGATCCCTTTGTTGTTCTGCAAGCTCCCTGCCCCAGGCGAGGCCTGCTCTCAACATTCTAAAGTTTTACTCCTTTATTTACAAAGTAATTTGTCGGTTAGTGTTAATTTCCTAAATGTGACATAAAAGGATGGCGGCAGAGAGAGGGGGGATAAGAGTTTCAAGGAGAAAATCATAAAAACAGCCAAGAATCAGGCAAATTGCTTCCACGTGTGGCTCTGCTGTCACGCCCTGCACTGCACAGTTGTTCCTGACCCTCGGAGCAATGGCCAGTTGTGTTTGAAAGGCGCAGTTCTTTAATGAAGCCCTAATTTTTATTGCCACTCCATTGACTTCAAAGCAGTTCAGGTTGCCAAACATAATTCCACTGGAGGTATTTTCAGGTGCATTGCAAATAGTTCATAAATAATTTCCCCATTAGGCGCGTTTTCCTTGAGTGCGGCACTTTTGGGGGTGAATGTGTCGACTGTTCATTCTCCAGGCTTTTCTCTGCCGTTCCACTCAGAGCTTAAAGAAGTCAAATGCCACTTAGTGGCTCTGTGACTTTCCCGCCACACCCCATGGAGGAGCTGTAGAGTTGCTCTTGTCACTCAGGCGCTGAGAGGCTGCAGTGAGAAGCCACCATTAGAGGATTAAAGAATTAAAATAAATCCAACCCAGGAGGGCTAATGGCCGATGCCGTGTTGCTCCTGACCAGGCTGCCACTTCGAGTGGGGTTCTCATAGGAGCAGCAGAATGAAATCCAACACTGAGTTTGGTCTGCTTCACACAGGCATGCATGAGCAGTTCACCCACCTCCCACCCCAACAGTGAAATGATGAATTATTGCTTTGTTACAGAATCTTGCCTTACACATGTGGAATCAGCTGTTAAGGCTTTTGCAGTAAGTAATGAAAGCCATTGTGTTGAAGTTGCATTCTCAGTGTTATGATTGTAATCAGACCAGACATCCCTGATCACACGAGCATGCATGAGCATACAAGACTCATATTAGAGTAAAATTCTTTCATTGAATACTCATGAACAAATTTATTCAGGCTAAAGGTAAAGTGCTAGAAAGTCTTCAGTGTTAGTATGTCATTGAGTAAAACACCTTTACAATATATGGTAGAATGTTCAGTAAACCACACATTATTTCATAGTTTCTACAAACAAACGTGAATGTTTGGCCTGTGTTTCATTTTACAGTGCATGTTTGAAGAATACTGAATGCATGTCAGTATATTCTCGCATACCATGAAAGTTTTTCTTCCCACTTCATCTACAAGAAAAACATTTTTAATATATTCCCTTTTTTATTGCAAATGGTTCGGATATTAAAAATGCATACTTCATTTTTCTCGTCAATTTGAGATTTTAATGGATTTTGAAAGGCTCCCAGATTCTGGCAATCAAAGTCGTAATTTAACACAAACTTACAATAAAAAGAATAATGGCATCAAAGCACATATGTTTCACATTCCACCACATTCTGAACGAATTATATGTATCTTGTGGGGCCTTGAATAGACTTAGCAAAGCCATTAAATGAGTTTTGCCTTTTCTCAAATGCTTTGTGGAGAACTTCATAAAAACTATGAACCTTCTGGTAGGTAATAACATTAAGGAAGTGGAACCCATAGGAGATGGAGAGTCTCTGGCATAAACTCAGCCTGAAATATAAATTTCAGAAAAGCACCAACCTAAGTGGCTATTACTCCAGTCCCCCTCACCTCTCACTAACCACCCACCACCATATTCCACTTTGTTTAAAATATTATTATTGTTCTTCTCAATGTTATGTTTTCTTCTCAAAAAAAGTGATTTGAGGAGACAAAACTGAATGCTTGTTTTACTGTAACCAGTCAAGTGATTGAAAGGAAAAAAGTTCACTGGTATACGGGTTACATGTTTAATGTGAAACCAGACAATACATCAGGAACAGTGACACCTGCTTCTGCAGGCTGGACTGCTGTAACCTGCGCCAGGTTGAATGTTCATTCTGGCACCAGATTTTCCAGCACTAGTCTCAAATTCTTTATTTTATGGCTTGTACACCTTAGACCCCCATAGAGGGTATGTTAATGTCAACATTATTAATGGCTTACCTTACTGTGAAGGAACATGGTCTTTGTCAAAATCTGTTTTGCCTATTTTCAGTTTTAATGAAACTGTTATTATACTTCTAAATGTTTCTTTTTCCCTTTTTTTTTTAAGGCAGTGATCTCCTTCAAACCCGTACACAAACCTTGATATAATGAGACTATTAAGTGGAGATATGGGAGACATGAGGGCTTTTCCAAGTCTCTAAGCTCCATAATGTGACAGGATCATGAAAACTTTTGAGACTTCCACCAAACTCTGTCCCTGTGTGGTGTAGGGCAAAATTCAACTGTCGAATTCTAACTCGTTCTTCCGAATCTTGCACTGCTAGAGTCAAATGGGAAACCAGCACTGAGGCACTTCTGTTCTGGAGAACGTGTTTTTCCATGTCAGCCTGATGTTTAAGATCAGATCAATAACTTGAGACTGATGCTTCCAGTGATTCATGACTACAGCTCACCTAATTATTCTAGACACACAAATCTTAATTAATGACTTGTTATGCGAGGAAAGAGGGCCCTGGGTGTCTGTTAAACACACACCCGGATCAGGTTAATGACTTTTCTCCATGCACAGTGTATCCTTTATGGACCCGGTGCTGGCCGGCACACCTCCTCTGGGTGACGACAGTGGAGGCTCCTTGCTGGGTTGTCCTGGAGGGCTGTTCGGGCTCCCCAGGGAGTGCTGAAACCCTCGGTCCCGTTCCTTTAAAGCAGCCACAGGAAATGAGAGCTTGACCCCTACTTCAAGAAGAATAAGGGCCATCTGAGCATGCTGGGCAATGGGAGAGAAAGCATTTATCTTTCTCACAGCCAATAGGATTGTTTGGCTGTGCATTTGAAGTATATGGATATGCTGTACCTTTTAAGCTCTGATCCTAATCCATACCAGAGAAATATGGAATGGTCCCAGATGTTGTAAGCAGCAAATTCTCCATTGCGCAGTGCATGTTCAGGAGCTTAATAGAAATCCTAAGTATCCAACAAAAACAAAGAAAATGGAGTGTTTGTTGCCTGACCCATTGTTCCTTTCATACAGTGTAATGTAGTGAAGGGACCTTTATTCCCAGAGCCGCTTCATTAACATAAAGTATGTTTCAGAATGAAATTTTGGGTTCAAAGTCATTTTTAAAGTTCTAAGACTCTAGTCATAAGAGGGCTCTCTCAGTTGGAGAAGCAGTTGCTCTGCCTGCTTTAATTCATCTGAAAAGATCACTCACTTAAGTAGCTGCATCAAACACTTCACACTCTAAAATACCTCCTCCAGATTCTCTAACTCTTTCTAATCATTAATAATCACACAAAAAGACACGCAATTAGATTACTCTCCAATGTCCTGGCATTATGTTGGTGGGGAAAAAAATTCCTCTGGTATTTCTCTAACTAGTCAGGCTATGGCATAATTGCTCTCCAGTGGCTTTGATACTAGCTCCATGCTGGAGATTTAACTTCTTATTAGTGGACGTCCTTATGAGCATGAGAAGAGATGGACCAATTTTAGATGGAAATCTGAAATCTGAAATCTGAAATCTGAAAATCTCCATTTTCATAAATCTAATATTACCGCCTCCGCAAATTTCTTTAGGATAGAATAATCTATAACGACTCCAGGTAACAACACATTGGCGGACTTTGAAAAAAAGGAAACGTTATTGATACTTCACTTGCTTTTTAACTGTTTTATTTTTTCCTTTTGTCGTTTATCTGGGTCATCTCTTTCGTCACATAGCTTTTCCTACATTGTTTCCTTTGTTTCTTTTGTTTTGATCACTCTTTTTAATTTAGTAATTCTAAAATATGATAATGTGATAATGTGTACATATATTCTTTGAGAGCATTTTACCTACATCTTAACCAAGGTTTATCATCTTTAGAACATGTAGAAGACAAGTCTGTAGATTTTTGGTTTCTCTATGCTGAGCTTCACTGTGAGCAGGTTGTTCCAAAGATGACTTTACAGCCACCAGAGCAAATCAATGATAAGCAGAGAAATTAGAGCTTGTGAGGTTCCTCCGGTTGGTAAGAACATCACTGAAGTGAAAGACTTGCCTACCCAGACTCACATCTTTGTTTCTTCTTCCGCCAACTGAGATTACGGTGTAAAGAGTTTTTCCCCTAGTGAAAGAAATTGCATTGACCTCTTCTATCTATTGCTTCCATATGCTAGCAGTTAATCTCTCTTGCAAATGGAAATGAGACCCAAAATTGCAACAAATGGGTCCATGCCACTGAATGCAGATGTTCCCCCTTTTCACAGAAAGTACACATGCCTGATCAAATTAACTTTAACCCCTCTGTTGAAAGAAACAGACATCTCTTTTAAAGTCCCCACTTTCCCCAATTTGTTTGGAGTTGGGCCTAGAAACATAACTGTATCTCAGTGTGCAGTAAATAAGTTTTGATGGTATGAAACACCTGGAGAGGAGGGTCTTGGTAGGGGTTCCGCGTGTCCAGTGGCCCATCGCCCTCAGAAACTCGCTGGCGGCGGCTGGCTGAAAGCAAGAGGGGATGAAGAAAACCACCTGTTTGCGAGTCAGAAGAGGGATAAAAGCGGTCAGCTGGGTGGAAAAGGGCCAGGGGGATCCTAACAGGTGCTTCCTCCACTCCAAGCCGGGAATGCAGGGCTGTAATATATGGAAATAGGCGCAGGAACTCTCTCACGTTAGCGTCTTCCCTGCACAGAGTATAATGAGGACACCTTATAAAACACCCCTGAAGATAATTTGCCAAATTGGTTAAATGTTGCTCAGAGCCCTGTGTGTTAATGGTCTCCATTCAGGCCAAGAAGCGATATCTGCAGATGCTTGCTAACAGAGAAAACAAAACGATTCTTAGATGTAGATCTATCTATCCTGCAGTTTACCTAATAGTGCCTCTTTAACAACTCTGCTCAATTTATTTTACCCTACTCTAAATCCAATCAGACCACCATATATACTCATAAGCAAGCAAATTCAAATTCTTGCTGGATTATTGTTACCTCACCTTGCTTCTATGCAAGCGAAACTTTGGATTGTTACAATCAGACCCTCTCTGGCTAAAGCCATAATTCATCCTCCTGACCTGCGACACAGGAAGTATCTGCTCTTTTTCCAGCTCAGCTCCTTCCTGCTCCCTCCCATCAGAGTCTCAGAATGCAGCCCCAACCCAATCTGCCTGTAACCCTATCATTTATAACACTGTCACCCTAATTCACACAGATGTTATATACATGAAGAAAACACGTGGAATTGGATCATACAGGTGCTAACTTATTTCACTTTGGGTTTTCCTGCCCGCGGTAATGAAGAGCAGGCGAGGGCCACTGCTTTAATCAGGCCTGGAGTGGGCAGTGAGGAGATTTGCTGCTTGCTGAAAGTGAATGGCGTCCACATGGGGTTCATTAGAGGTTTAGAGTGAAATCAGTCAGGAACAATCGTTTTCCCACTCCCCTTTGGTCAAGTGGAATAACTTATACATCCAGTGAAAGATGGTTGACTCCAAAGCCACTGGACTCCTGCTAAAAACCCTCTGTCCTCAGATGGAACATGAGAGCTCTCTTTGGGGACACTTTCTGTACTACATATAGCTCTTGCTTTATCTTCAGAAGCTCCTGTCCAACAGTTAATGCGTGCATCTCTCTCAGGTACCCTGCCTTCATTTTAATATCACTGTTCAGGTATTTGCTTTTTTCCCTGCCTATTACAAGAGTGTTTCCTTAATGCTGGAATTGGATTAAAGTGTCAGGCGAAGCTTCATCCACAGGGGATGGTGTTTGTGTACTTTAGACAACAATGAATCCGTCTTTGGGATGCCTGAAGGCAGAAGAGAAAATCTGAAAAATCTGCACATAATTTATGCATTGCCAAGGACAAAATAAAACCACATTCTTGGAAATTGCTGTGACTACTTCAGACAAAAAAAAAAAAAAAAAGTAAAATTTGCTCCAGACATAAAAATACTGTTTGATTGTAATGAAAAGGTAAAGCATGAAAAGGCAATTATTCTTTCTCTAAATGCAATGATCATGAGGATTTGTGACTCCTGGACTTTCACTTGAAGCTAAACAGGTTAAAACATCAGCATAAATTTACATTTGATGGATAGATAAATCATATTCCATATGAAATGTAATATATCACAGCTTTGCTGTGAAGTTGATAATGTTTGGTAAACATTTGGGATTCTGTTTCATTTGGTAAACTAAACCCCCTTCATCCGCAATGATTTAACTCCATTCGACTTCATATATTTTCTGTCTAAATATGTAGTTCAGGTAATATATATTATATTATATTATATTATATTATATTATATTATATTATATTCCACCAAAATGTTAACACGTTTGCAATTACATTAGTTTTTAAATCCATGAAAATGTTGTTTATAAAAACAAACTGGATAATCAACAAAAGTCTATGAATTACACATGAATTAGGCATTAACATAAATCTATGAATTAGACATGCAAATCAAGGCTGAACACCGAGAAACATGAGCCCCACCTAAGCGGAGGCATTGGGTTGTAGAATATTCCCATTAGTTGGCCAAAGTGGAAAAAGAGAAGACACTACTGTCAGGCCTTATATTCACCTGCAAAATTATGTGTTTCCTCAAGTCTCACAGCCTGTGCAAGGCCACTGCCATTCCCGCCAGACGGTCCCGGTGCATACCAAGCAGGACTTGCGTATTCCTGGCTCTTTCCAAAGGCAGAACACAGCCTACACTTTCCTCTACTTTTGCATGTTTTGCATTCACCAGAGGAGCACTTAAAACGTTGTTGTTTGTCCTGCACCCGTAATCGGATACTTCGGCAAACTTTCGCAAAAAACTTTCGCCTCACCTTAACACAGAACTTTTTTTAAGGTGAGAGAGAAAGGGAGGAAGCTACTTAATTCCAAGGTAATAAACCCCACGAAGAGATATTAAATTTAATCTAGTCGTCCACGGCACAGAGTGAACTTTGGAAGGTCATCGGCAAGTAAATGGAAGGCATCGTTTCGCATAAAACTCCCCACCTGATCTGTGACAACATCGCTTAGCATGTCACACCGCTGACAAGTGGGCATCAGCTCCTATTACTGCTGTCCACGTCACAGGTGTCAGGGAGCTTTTCAAACCACCAGGCTTGCCGAGCCAAATGAAAGTCTGTGACAGACACGTTTACTGTCACAGGACAGACTCGTGCTCCATGTACCCCGCACCCATTAGAACGAAGAAAAACAAGCGAGACGGAGAGCTGTGGGAGAAAAAGATACCATAATAAAGTATCATTTGGGTAGAGTCTCTCAAAGAGACCAGGGACAATTAAGCTGCCCATTTTCTCTGCCCCTATAGGCCTGGGCTCAGGCAGTTAAGTCATTTCAGAAACATCCTGCACCTGTAAAATTGCTGCACTCTCCTGAATTACGGAGGGGGTGGTGTGGGAGTGGGAAAATAATCTTGTCTTTAACCTCCGACCTTGGTGCAGTTTCAAAGTGTAAAACTGGTGGCAGTGTGAGATCCAGCCCGACTCCGGAAAAAGATGAAACAGGACTGAGGAAAAACAGCTGTCATGCGGATATCTCTGCGGCTTTGACTGAAAGCAGAGTGGTCAGCAAGCAAACAAACCAATTTTGCCAATTTAAATGTCCTTTGTGTGGACCAGTCATGGAGAGTGTTCATCAGATTTATGTTTTATATTATCTACTATAGTTCAAATTCAATTGATTTTTTACTAGTTAGTCGGGCCAGTTCCCAGCTGGGGTGATGCTCCACAGCCAGAGCTTGGTTACACACTACCAGTAGGTGCAGCTGTAGGTCAGCGCTGAACCAGGAAGGGGGGCCCCAGACACTCGTACATGGGCTCAGTGAAGGCGTGCTGAGGCAGGCTGAACCGTGCTTTCTCTGATTATGAAAGGGCTTCCCTCACGAGCCTGAACACAGGCGCATTCAAATAGGATCAAACCCCACGGCATGTGGCACAGACTATGCCAGTAGTGTGTGATTAACCAGGGTGGGCCTATCCAATGAAGACGTGGCTTCATCTGAGAGAAAGCTTTGGGGGGGGTTATCTCTGGCATCTGGATGTGGGATTTGTTTATTTGTTTTGGACATGTTTTGTCTTTGTTTCCAAGGTAAAGTTAACATGTCTCAGAATAAGACTTGCTGTGTCCTCTGAGAAGCAATTAGAAGAAAAGGCTACTGGATTGAAATAAAGCTGGAGCTTGAGTAAGGGCTGATTATTTTAAGGTCTACAAGGGTAGAGTCCCAAAACATTACATCTGTCCTTATTTACAAGAGAAACAGTGAAGTTATCCAGTTCTACAGTTTGCGGTCTCAGTGTCTTAAACACAATAATAGTTCCCAGATTTTTGGCAAAATATATTTAGATTTAAGAAAATCAATGCTCATTTGAATAACTGTTGTTACTTTAGACAGTAGTGAACACCACCGAGCACCATGTCCTTGTATACTGGTTCAATTTAGATCACTTTTAATTATTAGTAAAATGCAGTGCTCTTATGAACTTATATTTATTGTGTCAACACAACTCCTTTCTTTGGGGAAAATCGCACACGGACGGGCGAACGTGTGTGATGAGGCGTGTGTGTGTGTGTGTGTGTGTGTGTGAGGCGTGTGTGTGTGTGAGACGTGTGTGTGTGTGTGTGAGGTGTGTGTGAACGTGTGTGATGAGGCGATTCACCTAGTTCTGCTGCGGGAGTCGCCTCTTTCCTGCCGTGGGGGTCAGGTAGCGTGTGTGTGACCCGGGCCCTCGCTCACCGTGCCGTGGAGGGAGGCCGGGCGCCTGCTGCAGCTCCGAGCCGGTGCGCTTCCTGTGGGCGGAGCCTGCACTGGTGCGGCCCTGCGCTCCAGCCGCCGGGGGGAGCAGGAGCAAACCCAACTTCACACATGATTAATAACCCCATCACTTTCTAAACGCCTGGCGGCCCTGACCAGACCAGACCACTATTTGTTTTTCAGAAATATTGCTGTTTATGAGGGAGGGGGGCTTTTTCTCCAGCGGAAAAACACACATTCTTTAATTTGATAATTAGGCAGCAATTTTTTTTGTTTGTTTTTTGGTTGTGGTGGAAAGAAAAGGATTGGCTTCATTAGTTTTAATTACTGTATGTCGGCCTGACAAAGCCAGCTTCTTGATCTTCTTAGTCTTTCTTCTATTCCATCTCCAAGTCTCCAATTCCATCTCTGAAGCTCTTTGGGTTCCTCCAGTCCTCAGACTGACCTACTGAAGTTGGGTTTGTTTGAGAATCTTGGTTAGATTATTTTTGAGTCTGACGTTTTTCCCGTATTTATACAATATTATAATTGGAACAAGCATTGCATGATGCATGATACTCAATACAATATTTGTGAGTTGGGTACATAATACACTTCCATTAATTATACACTTATTTAATTAACTATTTATTAATTACCTTTTTTATTATTAAGATTTGAACTAATACTCAAACTATTTTGCTTCAACAGTAAAATTGTTTTTTTTTTTGAAACATTTTGCTGCTCTCAACAAGTTCTCAACCTTCACGCGTTTTACAGTGCTTTGGATTTGGAACAGTCGCGCTGTGACACAGAGGAGAGCTAAATATTGATAGGTTACATGTGCCAAGGGAGAAGACAGAAAATCCTGCCTTGTCACTCGTTATGTGGTTCTCTAGAAGAAAATGACTGGCTTGTATATGAAACAATATCACCTGGAAATAGAAGCCATTACTTCCTATACTGAGAGTGCAGCTGTATATAGTTCTGCTGTTCCATCTTTCACACCCCCCCCCCCCCCAACCCCCTTTCACTGTGTGATTGGGGAAGAACTTGAATTTTGAAGCCTAGTTTCCAACCTTGCTAGGCAGCTAAAGGCATCTGAATGATTAGTCTGTATATTATCTGGCCTCCCCTCACAGTCTGTTTTTTCATTCTAATAAGGATTTTGGCCAAATTTCTGTGTAAACAATGATAAATATGGTCTTAATAATAAGTGCATTTCACTTAGTAATAGGTGGTCTGTTCTATTATTTGTGCTTTTACACTTGTGTGTGCGGATACGTGTGTGTGCTTGGGGGAGTGTGTGTGTGTGTGTGTGTGGGTGTGTGTATGTATGTGCGCGTGCACACGTGTGTGTGTTTGTGTTTGTGTGTGTGTATGTGTGTGTGTGTAAGAAAGAGACAGAGAGAAGGACCGGGGAGACTGATTTGAGCGTTTGTTTGAGCTGTGATATTAGCAGCACAGTGGACATCTGCCCGGTAATAAACCCATTGTTGTGAGAGGAGTTTGCTTGTGCCCAGAGAGAGGCCATTGTAATCCGCCTCACTGCTGAAAGAGGCTGCTTTTGGCGACGCCCGGCCAGTTCCCCTCTCTCCACGGCAGCTCCGCACCCCTGAGGAGAGACGTAAGTCCGCCGCGGCGAGCCTGTCTGCATAGGACCACCTGCTGACAGAGGCCTCGCCTTTGTGTAGCTGTCTGCACAGGCTGAGTGGATTCAATTTTCTCCGTCCCTGGGGAGCAAAGCCTTCAGGGCGGCAAGCTGGTTCCAGTCAGAACCTTGGACAGAGGGGGACGCTGAAGACACTCCGAGTGCTGTGTGTGTCAGTTAACAGTCCCGTCTACGGTATATGTGCTCGTGGTGGTAGCAATATGCTATGTCACACATCAGGGCTCTAGCGATGCTGCACACCTGATGAACTTTAAACCACCAACTCTTACTCAGCTCTCAGTCTCTGTAATATAATATCGTGGTTTCTGATAGTTTTAGGATTTCCAGTAATATTGATCTTAATGTTCAAAAAAAAAAAAACCTGAGGGTCATTACATGCAGATACGGAATAAAAAGATTTATTCGTGAATTATTCGTAGTAGTTTTGGGGGGCTTTCAGGATTCGGCTGCTATGGACAGATTCTTTACGGAACTGAATGTAGTAAAAGTGTTTTGGGTTGAATGAAATACACGCTTGGCTAAGATTTTCAGATGTCAAGTCAATTTATGTGAAGACAGGGATGGACAATAACAAAGTATATGCAATTTATTACTGTGTTTGAAGTCCTTTTTTATGAATCTGTCTTTTGTTAGAGAGCATTTGTGTAACTGAAGACTTTTTACTTTTGCACACTGTATTTCACCCGTTACAAATATCTAAAAACAAGAGAAAAGACAACAAACTATTGAGTAAAAGATACAGTATGATTTGCTTTGACCACCTGCACCCATAACAGTTGATGATATTACAGGAACAGTGTCAGGTCAAAAAGAAACGATGATAAGATGAATCTTCTCTATGGAAATGGGCTTCCTATAGCAGTGATGGCCAGATGGGAAGAGGTTCAACAAAAACCGTCAATTTTCCTGTGCCTGCTCTTAGACCCTGTGGATTTCATGTCTACAACCATTCAGACCTCTCCAATGGAAATTCATGTTGAGATCAAACTGATTTAACCTCTACATCGATGCAATAAGGTGTCTGTTTCTGGTCTTTAATCTAGACTACACTTTTCTGGAAGTAACACAATATCTTAATGACACTGTTGCACTTGGTTGAGCTGGTTAAAAAGCTCTTACTAACAGATCTGTGTGCCCGGTGAATGACGTTACAACCTTAATGTCAGAGAATTTTTGCTCACTGGCCCAGGGTGATGATTACTGCTCTCCACACTATGTGGATTAGAAGGTTAATTGCTTCAGCATGTTGGGTAAGTTTAGAACAGTGAGCTTTAACCTGACTACTAGATTAAAGTGTAGAGCATATGTAGGTCTAATAGGATAGAATATGATAAACTCAGAATTACAGAGAATGAAATCACACGATTGGCACTATTTCACATTATATTAACAAATGCCTTGTGCTCGGAATTCTCTCTAGTCATAGGACACTCCAAACTGAGGGAAAATATTTTATGGACAAATTGTAGATTTGTAGAATTCCAAAGGAAGTTACAAAAAGCCAAATCCTTTCTTTAAAAATGAAGTTCCCACATTTGAATTGCCAGAAATAAAAATGTATCAAATATGATTAATTGACAGATAATTCAATTTATTGACACTTAGATTCTAGCTAAGAAAAGCAACTTTATTTTTTGGCGTGTTTGTGTGATTGCTGTTTTCTTACGGACACTGTGTACTCCCATATGATATGCTCTGATGCCACAACTAAATACGCAGCTTGTAAATCATCAAATATGAATAAGAAGGGAGAAACAGAACTGTCACCTGTCAATCACTGAGTCCACGTCACCATGTCGACAGGAACATCCTAGTGTAACATACCTTGGCAGGTAACCTTCACCTGACTCTACTGTGTCATAAAATAAAGCAAGTTTTTTTTTTTGAGTGGGATGGGGGGAGTGGTGGGTTCTGCAGTGTGCCTTCTGTCTAATGTCAATAGTCTTGATTCATGACTGTACTGACACCTGTCTTGCCACAACCATTTGTGTCTGCCTTGTGTGAGTCCTCTCATGTGAATTCGGCTTCAGCAGACATGTGAAGTCCAAGATCACCTGTTCTTCCATCACAGAGCTGATGGACTGATGGAGCTGTCAGCACTGTTGTGTAACAGATCACACATCTCTGAAGGCCCGTCCTCTGGTTAAAATAGACTACTGTGCTCCTCCGGCTGATGTCAGGTTTGGGGAAGTTATATTACATTTATTGTATGTTTTAAAGCCTACACGTGCCCAGTCTTAAAAATAAAGATTCCAGAGCATATTGGTAATGAAAACTAGATGCTTTTAAAACCAACCAAAAGAGCTAAACATGCTAATAATCCTTTACACTGTACAGTTTTATTACTAACATTAATGTTACTAATAAAAATGATATCTGCCTGTTCGGTCTGTCTTCCATGTCTCCTCAGTCAGACCCCCTGCGGGGGCGCCGGGGGGGGGGGGGGGGGGGGGGGGGGGGGGGGGGGGGGGGGGGCGGGGGGGGCGGGGGGGGGGGGGGGGGGGGGGGG
>JAOYMR010000023.1:6102363-6118606 GCA_025802075.1 Tenebrosternarchus preto
AAAAAACACCCAATTTTTCCCTTTAGCCTTTGGCCCAAAACCCCCCCCCCCCCCCCCCCCCCAGACAGATGCACACACACACACTCGCACATACCATCACCACCACCACCGCCACCACTACAACATAACCCAAAAAAACCTGGGAGGAAAAGAGTGCTCAGATCTTTTGAATTGCAAGCTGTCCATTGGTGCTTGATGAGCGTGTGATCAGGGTGGTAAAATGGCATGCAGGTGTGGAGCACCACCCCAGACGTTCCTGCCTGCAAACGGACATCAGTCTGTCAGCGGCATTTCCCTGGGAGCGAGAAGAGCTGTAGCCCCGGCAGGCAGATCGGGAAGAGGTCAGCCTCTGTAAAATCTTTACCGTGCTGTTCATGTCTGCCAAACCAGACCTCGGCTGTTTTGATAACCGTGCAGCTCTGTTGATGCACCCCTCGACAGCAAGTTCCTTCCACGTAGACTGGAGTGTAATTGATGAAAATTGTTCATTGCTTCATGGACGTGCCACTCAAGATCGAACGCATGAACGGAGGTAGATTCTCCACTTGAGTATTCTGCCTGAGTATGCAGGGTAATTGTTCTCCAGATAGCTCACAAAAGCTCTAGAAATTCACATTCATGTATAGGTTAATCTAAATTGAGTGTGGTTTTCTGAGAAAATCAAAACATCCTGATTTCCTGACAGCACTGGTTTGGGCTACAAGCTTCCGCCAGTTTCAATCCAGCTCATCTGCATTCTGATGAGTGCTACCAATAATTCCTTTCAGACAGACTCCTCATAGATCGTTACTGAAACACACTCTGATTTCACAGGCAACCACACTTAAAAAAAAAAAAAAAAAAGTATCACAGAGGAAGTCCAAATTCATAACTGTCGGGAATACTTTTGAAGCCTTCTCCCAGTGGGACAATGCAGTCCAAGCCGGATTTGCGGACCCAGAGCGATTGATAAATGCCGGTTTAAAATACTCTGAAGAGGTCTCAAGAGAATTCATAGCTGT
Organism: Tenebrosternarchus preto; assembly: GCA_025802075.1. Classification (NCBI taxonomy): domain Eukaryota; kingdom Metazoa; phylum Chordata; class Actinopteri; order Gymnotiformes; family Apteronotidae; genus Tenebrosternarchus; species Tenebrosternarchus preto. The sequence goes on from JAOYMR010000023.1 coordinate 6,103,365, forward strand.
TGGTTTATTTGGATTTTTTTCTTACTGAATAAATGAAGAGACCTAATCTCTATAGGGTAATTACAAGAACGAGGTTCTTTGTGATTAGAGCCTAATGACAAGTCCTCTGCTCATTCTTGCCAAACAGCTGTTTTGGGAAGGTAAGATTCCAGCCCATTCTCTGTACGTTTCAGCATATGAAAGTAATTTAGCTGCACTTAACTGTCTACAAACAATTAGGGCAAAATGTAAAGATCTCGTTATGTACAACTTCTGAAACATATTTTCTCCTTCCTTCCTTGTTCTGCCAGCAGAACAATTATTACCAATCTTCATCGGTTAGGTACACTTCATGAATTTTACATTAGCTTCTATCATTACAATAACTAGACTATCGTAGATATTAGAGATATCCCCCAGTCTCTTTCAGATATGCTCTCTCAGATCTGTTGTCATGAATCTGAGCTTTGTCTGCGATTGGATATTCACTGGAATCTTTTTGTCCCCTCCCTGCTTATGGGTAATGATCATGTCTGTGTATTTGTAAATGCACATGCGTGAGGAACAGTGAAGGAGGGATAATACTTGTGTGTGTCTGAGTTTTACCCAATCCTCCCTCTTTCTCCTTCCTCCAGACCGAAAAGTACTTTGTTGTTGGGAAATTAATGTAAACTGTATGGACTGTCCATATGATATAAAAAAAAATGATAAAAGAGAAATGACTTTTACATAACATCTGGGTTAGGTTGGGGGGGGGGGGTGCAAGCAGTTGGCCTGCTGGGTTTTATTCATTAGATGTGGGGGTTTGACGGACATCTCGGATGTGGCAGAGTGTAATTAGCATTTTGCGGTGCCCCCCTCCTCCCCCCGGTCTGTTCTTTTAGCACACCGATGTCCTGCAATGCCCAGAAACAAGAACAAATCCTGTGTTATCATTTAGAAAGAGGCAGCCGACACTAACAGAATATAATTATGTACTTCCAGGAACAAGATCAGTGCGAAGAACAAAGTGTGATGGAAAACACTGGGAGGGACTATTGGGTTGTTTTGTACAAAATATCCATCACACACTCGGCATGCTTGGTGCTTTCTCTCCTCTCCCTCTATTCTCTGCTCTTCCTCTTTTCTCTCCTCTCCCTCGGTGTCTTGTTATTTTTGCTCTCCTTCCAGGAAACTGATTTGCTTATTAATGGACCAAATAACGTTTGCTGGTGCTTTGTCAAGGTGTTTACCGGGCTGCTGACTTGCAGACTGTATGTAGTGTTGCATGTTATTGCACTGAAGGGTGAAGAAAGCATTGCCATTTTGTATAGTCCGAAACCTTATGACAATTATCCTACAGCCCATGTCTTTGTTTCTGTACCCCGGACTAGAGGTCGGTACAGACGAGCGTTTCTATGCAGATGTAACCATGTTAGAGCTATTGGCCTCCTGCTGAACAGTTTGGTGGAATTCGTTTACAGCTGATTTGTAAGACATATGCAGTGAGCAAACTCCCACACAGCAGCTACTAGCATTAGCCTCATTATTACATTACACCTAGGATGCGGAGCTGAACACTTTCGCATTGGCGGGGCTGCGCTAACCTGAAGATAACTCACGCCATCCATCATCGTGGTTGGTGGTGTATGCGTTTGTAGCAGCCAATCACGTTACAGCGTCTTCATGTTAGTCTTGTAACTAATGAGAATCTCATAGAGAGCCCCAGAAAAATGGATTGAAAACTCTGCGAAAGTGAAACTAGGCTTGTAGTTGTGCATTACCTGTAAATCTGGTCTTTCATTAATTATTTCGATGAGCTTGCATGAATTAGCACTTGGGCAGGAGGCTCTTTCATTATGCTTGGGGGGGGTTGTTGGAAAAGACTGATTGTACATTTAACATTGGCAAGCATGACTTGCATTGTAGAAGAGAACCATTCTGATTACACTGCCCTAAGACATTGGATTTTATGAGGCCTATTATACCATGTGATTCTAATTATTTACCAATATGTGAAGGCTTAGATGAACAACAGGCTGTTGTATTAGAACTTATGCAGATTATTTATGGAAATGACAGTAACGGATTTCTGTTTTAAATGAAGCTAATTCAGTAATATTAGATCTTTGCTGCATGTATTCAGTGGTCTAAGTAAATATGTGCCTGAGGACTGAGTGAAGATTATTTGAAACCCAAACATGCCACTGAAGTTTATGGAAATGTTGATTGTGATTGAATGTTATTCTTCCTTACAAGTGTCTTACATTTTCAGAATATAGTCCATATTATTCTTCCCATTCCTGAGGAAATGGTAAATAAAGAGATACACTGTAATTTCAGAAGGGTTGAAGTGCTTTGCTGATTACACAGGAAATTATTTTATTCCCTATAAGCTTAACTGGAATCAGTTCTTTACATTCAAGAATTCACCCAACCAAAAACTGAATTATGAAGGTTACAGAGGTCCTCGGTTTGAATATAATTATAAATAAAACTGAATTGAATAAAATTGATTGATTCCCCTTCTCCATGACTGTGGTAAATAATATTGTTCATTATCTCAAGTGAGTGGAATAAATCCAACTTCTCTGATTTCATTTAAAGCACATAACATATAATTAGTGCTTAGTGTGGTTCAAAGGAGAGAATGTATTTTATAATCAATAACATTTTTGCCATGAGATAAATTACTGCATAAAATCTGGCAAAAGAACAGGCGCTTTTTTTTTTTCTTTTTTTCAACGTTTTACAAACGTTGCCTGAACTCTGTGGCCAAAGTTTGTGTTTCATTGATGCAATATACAGTCTGCAATGTGAGCGAGTGCAAACATGCCTACTTTCTAGACATAATAAAGAATGCGATGTTCTGTGTGCAGATGTCATAAACGCCCAACGCGCACAGCTCTAAGATATCAAACCCCCCATTACAAACAGAGCTTTCTCCTTTTTCGAATAATTTGTCTGCCATTACTTGATTTCGTCTGTGATTTTAAGTATTTCACTATTGGTCTCTGTTTGGGAAAGTGAAAGTTAGACCCGTGTTTGACATGAAAGTTTGTTTGTGTTTGAGTTGTGAAAAGTCCTTAAGCAACGATGTGTTCTTGAGTCTCCTCCAGTGGACTCGCTCCTTTATTGATCGACAGCAATCAACAGCCCTGGAAGGCTGAGCTTCACCCAACTGCTTGGTGCTTGTTAATTAGGACTGGAGTAGAGCAACGACATGCTTCCAGCAGATCTTTTCTCTCTGGTCCGTCTACGTTGGATCAATTAGAGAAGCAAATATCACTCTGACTTCTTTTAGCAGCGCACAACGGCTTGGTCAAAGTCGTATTTGGTATTACGCTGATATCTTTAAATAAAATACATTTTGAAAATGTCCACAAACAGCCAATAACAGCCAATTATTAAAACACTATGCAGTACAAGAACCCCAAGGCTACTTAACTTACACACTAATGCTTCAAAAAGTACATAAAACAAATAATCTTACTAAAACCCTAACCCTGAGAAACCCCACTTGCTTGCTGATAATTGTCTGCTTTCATGACACCATCCATCCAGAAAATTACCCTTCAGTTCTCAAGCCTGTTGGGCAATATCACAAGAGACTATCACAAACAAGAGCAGCTTCACAAAGCCTGACCTCCGCAGGGATCGCTAAAACCGTGCCATTAGCAGGCCACAGGGATGCATTCCCACATAAACAGTTTCAAAAGAGCGGTGCCTCGTAGCAAACGGCTCAACGCGGCAGCTCACTCTCCTCAGCCCCTCCCTCTTTTGCGGTCCTCCGACCCAGATTCCCTCTGAGGCAACTGCTAGTTTCAAACGGGATCCATACCAGATGAAACAGCCTCGCCGCCGACCTCCGCCAGATCTGAAGAGCCGCACCTGCAGTCAGGGCTCTGTGGCCACGGGCTGGAACCCAGCCGGTGAGCTTCTGCGCGGAAGCCCCTGCATTTCTCCCGCACGCGTTTCTCTCCTGAAGGTGGAGGAAGCCGTTCTGACCTCCAAGTTTGCCGTGGACCCCAGCTCCATAATTAAACTTCAGAAAAAAGAGAGTTTTGGTCCAAAGGTTTCATGCAGGGAGGGGGATCAGGGTGTTGGAACAGAGATGAAAAGCACTGGGCTTATCTTGAACAAAAGGAACGTCAAGTTAGAAAACTCCATTTCCCTCGGCAACCCCCCAGTGGCTACCACATCCGTAGTTTGCGAATAAAACAAAATAAAAGGCCCTCATATATATTTGCATTTGCTCTGCAGATTAAATGGTCTTTAATTGCTGTACTTTATCTGTAAGGCAGAACGTGTCTGAGCATCAGTAAAGTCCTATGGGTCCTGAAGACCCACATCAGCTGTGCCATTCACAGGAAATCGGCTTTGGGCACAGAGCAGAGCAGTTAGACTGTGCATCAGCTCTCTGCTTCTATTAAAAAAGGCAGCTCACCATTAATCAGTCATTCTGGATTGAGTCATGCATGCTTTTTACCTCGTGCTACAAGTTTTGTCAGTTTTTTGGGTCTATCAATACTGTGTAGTCAGTAAAACTCCTCAGACATTTTGACATTACTCCCCCAGTGTTAGGGGAATGACATTTTACATAATCCAGACAAATTTTGAAATCTTCTCTAAAATATGTGTGCGTAATCTCAGCCACGTTACAGCACGTATCTATGAATGCGTTCTGATCTATCGGAAATGAGCATTTTGTCAGTAAAATATCTTTAGTGTTAAACATTACGTCGACACCATCTTTGTGAGTACTGCATCAGACAGGCAATGTGATTTAGCCAATGAGTGATGGGCTGTATTTATTGGGAATGTGCTCCCTAACACAGTGATAAACGACAGGGTGCAACAGAGAGGTTTTAAAGAGGTTAGAAACGCGAGCAAAATTTCCCTTCGAAGAGGTTTATCAATAAGCCTTTGTATTAACACTGGATATGATGGCAAATGCTATTTCCAGTGATGACTACTCGACTTAACAAACACAACTCAATTTCCCACCAGACAATTCCCTGCCACCCATTCTGATTCATGTGGGCCAGGCTTCGCTATTCAAATTACAATTGAATTCATCTTTCACAGCTTTATCTAATATAGGCGTTTCTCTAGTCAAATCATCCTCTCTTAATGGGTTCATCAATATAATATATCAAGCCCTCTGGGGATGTACCGTAAAATAAGCTAACAGGAGAGATCTGTTTTCATAAGTGTGTAGCAGATTATGTACCTATGACATTTATTAGCTTTACAAGGAGGCTGTAAAAGCTAGGGAGTATGTTATCACACACACTGAAGCTCATTTTCTATATCTGCACATAGCAGGGTGGAACAAACTATGCTCAGAGCTAAAATTTATTATGCACTGGAAGACTCGTCTCTTCATGTCAACCCCCTGGGTGTGGAGACATCGATATTTTCCAACTCCACACACTCACCACACAATAGACTTCCCTGTCCAGACTTCAAAGAACCTACTGTTGTTTTCTTTGATTACCAGTCACTATAAAACAAGTTGTTTATTTGATGTAATTGGGAGGTTGGAAACTATGATGTATTATTAACATGAAACCCATGTGGAAATAAATATAGATATGGTGAAATTGTTGTTATGTGTTTATTATGAAATAAAATTAAGTTAGAATATTCATGCATACAACATACTTTGGGGGTACAGACAAAATATACCTGTGTTGATTTAGTTTGGAGAGCAATAAAATAACAAAATGCTTCATAATTTCTTCCAAATAAACACCGTAACCACCGATAGTATTCAATGTACACACATTCACTCTAAAATAGTCTATAGCACAACTATATTCTGTCTTACATTGGTCACAGGTAGGCCCTGGGCTATTTACAATTTCAAGAACTCCACCAGCTAAGTGAACTGAGATCATGCCAGCTGGAAATTTTTGCAGGTATTGATTAACAGTCAGGTATTGTACAACATTTGGGAAATGGAGAAATGGGCCGTAATCAGACCAGGTAACGTTCCCTCCGGCTGTTTATAGACGTGTGCCCTTCGTCTTCGGAAGACTAGCCCTACAGCCACATCGGTGTCTGCGAGGAGAGAGGAGACTGCAGGTTCTGTCAGACAGAACCTGGGCTCCTTTCCTACTGTTCAATGCCTAAAGTTCATCTCTTCACTTGACTCGTTGTTCATTCACTCCTCACAGTTCATTAAAGAGGTGCTCCATCCCAGCATTCCTTGCTTCCTTGTTTTATAAGATGACTTCATAAAGGCATGAGGAAGCGACATAAACGACATTACCTTGGACACGACGTAGCCAAGTCATTGAGAATAATCATCATCTGTGACACAAGCGTATTCAAAAGGCAGTTATAACTGGTTTGGCATTTCTTCTACATTTCACCAGCCGTTTTCCCATCTGTACAAAAGAAGCCGCTTTTGGTCAAAGGGCCCCAACTTGGATTAAAATACCCAGCCAGTACAGTTGATCTCATTAGAGACTATGTGAGTGGTCCTTCAAATGAAATCATTTTTCTTGGAGGTGCCTCTAGCAAACCATGATTAATTGTGTGTGCATTGTTTTGCTATATTGCATTATCCTCTTATGACCCTTATCAATAATGCAACATTATTATTGCTCCATGTGTTTTGCTGTAGAAAGTTAATTTTGACATAAATGGTTATTAAAGATTTTATTTTTGCTTGGTTTGGCTAAATCACATTTTCTATAATTTCATCTTGACCCCTGCATTACTTTCAAGCAAAGGTTAAGGACTGTGATAAGCCTCCAACAAAAAGATGCCATCAGTATTGTAGGTACAGAAGGGCAAAATCACTTCAGGCAGGTAAAGATCGCATTTCTAGTAAGATTCGTTTTTGAATCCTGGCTATGAAATATTTATTGCAGAGGTTACTTGAAGTGTGATATTATAAAATTAGCCATTATCAGGTACAACAGTTTTAGAAGATGCTAGTTTAAGCCAATATTGGCAAGAAATACATTTCTGAAGCAGTGCTGTATGTCCACATAAACGCTGGAAACACAGTTACTGATCCTTACATAATGATGCTGATGTCAGTCTATGTTTGATAATCCAACCGTTACTCTGAAACAACTGTAAATGAATCAGATTTAACATCAGACATGCTGCATGCTCACTGTCAGCCACCTTGCTTCACGGCTTACTGAGCGATCCAAACCATATTTTATGCTAATGCGACCCTGTATGAGCTAAGTTAGAGGTCCCCCTCAGGACAGAACTAAAATGTATTCAGCTTCTTTTGACCCCGTGCACTAAGAAAGTGGGGTTTAAGACCAGAATTCAATTGGAAGGCCTGTGGAAATCAACTTGGAAATTGTTTGAGGTCTATGAAAGCCCATAATCTGTCATATGTGTATACGAACATTCATCTCTGCTTTCATATGTCACATCTGGCACATTTTATGCAGGCACACAGCAGCAGGTACTTCCTCTGTTATTGTTAGATTCTTAAAATAAATCTAACATGAAGTTCCTAAAACGAAGTTCCTAAAATGAACCAGATTGAGAATGTACTCCATCTTCGGTCATACATTGTATGTGAGTGTGTGGTTGGGGTTGGGGGATGGGTAGGAGTGGGCGGTTAGGAAATGTTTGCACTTACATTGAAATGCATTTGACCTTAAGTCAAAAAATGGCAGATTATTTTCCTTCAAGTGTTCCTTGTTTGTGTGAGTGCAACAGCCACATGGCACTGTCCAGGTTGTTCACCCTGGCTCCAACTGGCTCTAACTACCCTGGATGTGTGGGGATTCTGCATGAATCTGCTCCTGTCCTGTCCACCTATGGTGGAGACACTGGAAAAGCTTTTATGTGCACATATGTAATTATGTCGCAATATATAGATATTACAATAAGACTTGTAATGGCTCTTCAGACAATGATTATGTTACTACAATTACAATTTTGTTCTTGTATTTACACTCAGTTTAAAAGATCAATATTTTAAAAGTTTTTTTTAATAGCTTTAAAAATGTAGTTTTCTTTACTGCCATACTGCCTGCTAGGTAACTGGAGGAATCTTGTTGGTGCAGAACAGTTTGCCTATATGGTGACCTATATAAAGTTGTCCAGAACTGCACTTGAGAATTCAGCAGTTCAGATGAAGAGTTCTGTATGCAGTGTGTCACCCAGCATGTGCTTCAGTCTCGATCCTGCATGTCACCAATACGAAAGCAACAAAGGCTCCAGTGTGTCGTCCATACTTGTGAGTTCTTTGTTAGTTAGAAGCTTCCGTTGTTGTAATACACCATTTGCAGAGATTCTTGTCTAAGACCATGAGAATTTCTGATGTCTTTAAAGTGAAGACCAAAACTTTTGTTCCAAAAAAATCATGTGGACTAAAACCTGAACTGAACTCACCGTTCCATTATTTGCTCAGAGGTTTGGTGGTTACAGGATTATAGATAAAATGCTCCTGTAACACTAGTCAGGCTATAGGGTTCAGATAGATAGATACATAGATACGTTATTGATTCAGATAGATAGATACATAGATACTTTATTGATTCAGATAGATAGATACATAGATACTTTATTGATTCAGATAGATAGATACATAGATACTTTATTGATCCCAAAGGGAAATCCAAGCCTCTACCAGTCTCTTTTATTTTGATCCAGTAAATAATAAAAATAAAACCCTAATCAGCAATTGCAAAATATGCAAATACATTTTGCATGTTAACTTGATTTTGCAGTGCATTAGGGGTGAACTGGGTCTTTGTTGAAAATGAAAGATTTAATGAACCTTTTGGTAATGTTTGTTGATAGATTAATTACTACGTGTCGTTTTCCTTTCTTTCTTTCTTTCTTTCTTTCTTTAATTCCTTTATCTTAATAGTCTTTGAAGTTGTGTGATTACATGCTAGCTTTGATGAGCACCTAAAGTGCATTTCTATTTAACTCCTTAAACTCCAAGCATCTGCTGGTTGCAATAAGAGTAAGACTCCTTAAGAAAGTACAGAGTAAGAAAGTACATACCTTACATATTAGTTTTTTGTGTAGTTACTGAATAATTCACAGTATCTACTGCAAAATATGTCTTGAGTATAATAACTAAATAATAACATTTACATTTATGAAACCCTTGTCCACATTACATTCTGTTTTTTGGTAGTTTGGTGTGACTAGTGTACGGTACAACGTTTCAAGCTCCAGAAAGTATTACTAGTTTTCATCTAACATGACTGTTTAGTTGTTGGATGAAGATTCTTGCATCATGCTAAAGTACTAATCAGAGGAAGTAATGAATGCTAACATTCAGAGAGTATCTTTCTAAGACTGTTCTCCTGGCTGAAAGAAGCTGCTTAAACCATTTCAATAACTTACTCTAAAGAAGACAGTTGCAGCTGACAGTTAAAGTGAAAGTCTTTTCCACTCCAAATCTCATTCTTACTAGTAGCCAGTGACATATCTCTGAATCAACTGCCTCTGTTGGGAAAGAGGAAACTGCTTAGAAATAGCGTTAAGAGTTGTTGAATGTAGTTGAACGGTGTTTGTAATCTTTAATGGTGAAAAATGTGCTTTCACATCGTACAACACTGCACACATGTTAACCTAAAGATGTGAAATATTCTTCATTATGCTTATCTTGCATGGGACATTTTCTGTAGAGCAAAACAATATATAACCATTCTGGCTAAGTTGAGTGAGCTGAGTCCCAGAGCGCCCTGGCACACATGGCTCTAATATAGTAACAGCAATACAAAAGGACTTGATTACCTGGATCAACTGTGCTAGAATAAAACCATGCAGGAACTAAACTCTGTTGGATGGTAGATTTACCAGGCTAGCGATGGGAACCCCTGACCTTATCTTTAAAAACAGGAAACTTCAGTTGTTCAGTACCATTTTAACTACACGTGTTTCTCCTCTTAGTCTCCCCAGGTTTATGAATTTGTGATGCAGATACAGAAGTGAAGAGAAAAACTTGATTGGACGGGTCTGAGAGGAGGAAAGGTGCATAGCACAGTAGAGTTATGACCTTTATGCTGATGTGATCTTGAGCAATTCACTTACCAGGTTCTGTTTCTGGAAATTGTATCTCATGTATTATATTTGTTTTAAGTGCAGTTGTGTGTGCAATTGTCCGTTGTTCTAGATATTAGTGGTGAGTTGTCTATTGTTGGAAGTTAATTTGACAAACTGTGCAATTATCTCCAATAAAATGCTAATTGTAGAAGATTTTGGTAACATGCTAGTAAAATAGTACCTAAAAATCATCTAAATTACTTGAAATACTGTAATGTTGCTAACAATCAAATAGTCAAACAGTCAGTAAAGGAATGTCAAATTGTTTAATAAGTAAAAAGAATTATGCCATTATTTTGAACACTTCCATGATGTTATTCATCACAGCAGCACAGATCATCTTGTTTTGTGCTTCATTAGCTTGATTCATGTGTCCAAAAGACGATGGCCATGTTTGTTTGCTGTTTGGTGCCTGAGTGAGCAAAAAATTAACACCGGCCAGCTTGTTATAAACAGAAATGACTGCTTGACAAAGTGAATTACAGTTATTATTTGCGTATTACTTATATAATAATACCTTTGTCCATTTTATTGTCCAAAAGACATTTACTGTGACACAAGTGGTTGGAGTTCTGATACTCATTAAATAACCACTAATGGTGATTCTTATAGCTTAGTGGGTTTATCTATAGCATCATGTGGTTAGTTTTCTTTGATCATTGTACTGATATCCACTTATGCATCCTGCTTTGCCCTTGAATCTGGGCAGTGTGCCAAGAGGAGTGACAGATATTTAGTTAAGCAAGGTGTATCAAAGAAGAATGTTGATCACTTAGAACCCATACAGTTCTTGAACAGCAATGAAGTGAAAAGCACTGAAGAGAAATAGTTCAGTTTGTGATATTACAGAGATCTGAAACTGGGAAAAAAGCACTGTACAGCAACTGTTATAATTTGTGACTAAGCAACCATGCTAGGCCTCTGAAATATTAGCAAGGTTAGTCTGTGTATGTGATGTGATGGGTAAAAATTACTTTTTAATTTCTGTATTTGTAAATAAAATTGCACTGAACAGGTCTATGTGCATACGAGAAGCAAAGCATCCTGGATCTTGTACCAAAACACATGGCTGGAGTCCTTGGGGAGCTTCACTGGCTTTGATGCCATAAGGAAAAGGCACTTGTCAGTAGAGGCTGTGTTCTCTGAGGGGTCATGAACTGATTATAAACACAATGTGGAGTACAGTAATTTCGTCCTATACACCGCTCCCCACAATGACATAGTTATTTTTTTTTTTTGCCTTTTAAGCCTGCCAGCACAGTTTACTCCAACTAATTCTCTTGAAAATCTAAGACTCAAACATTGGTAATGATGGTAAGAGTCAAAGATCTTTCACATCAGCCAGTAAGGTTTGCCTCTTATTGCCTGAGTGCAGCAGGAAATTGCTCGTTAAATGTTTGAGCTCGCAGGTATGCATGGCTGAGTTACATCAAGAGACTATAGAGTAATTCTGAGAAACAGTTTTACGTTTGTTTGGGCATATATGCGAAAAGGTGAATGTAGATTAGAAAGCACAAGGATTCTAGTTTTCCCGTATGAGTGCACAGTTGACCAGATTGTGCTAAATACAGCCTTGTCATACTCACGACTTTGCAATTTAGTTGTAGTAATAAAAATTTAATACTAATGTAAAAACAAAATCAAGAACTGCAATCAAATGTATTTTAAGGCTTGTATCTAGGTTGTACTCTGTCTGTGTGGAGGGGTCTTTTATTAGTATCAGAGTAAAGACCTAAATTTGGGGTCCATCTGTTTTCTTATGGCTCCATCTAGACTGGATGGCTACTCATTGTTTCAATGTTTCTTGGATGATGCAATGCAGTGGTGCGTGAATCTGAGTGCTACGTTTCTTCTTGAGTAGGTAAAGCTTGGCGTGTATAATTCCTCTATAATGCAAACATAAACAAACATTTGCTTTAGTTGATTTAATGTAGTTTAGCATGATGTTTATTTACTTGTTGCTTGTAAATTTGATCTTGGAAACACTGCATGCCAAGAGGTTGAACAAGTCAGTTCATGATGTAAATTATATCAGTTCACTTGCTTCTAATAAAGCCTCCAATTAGACTGTCTGCACACGTCTTTATTAGTGACCTGTGGCCAAGCCAAATACCGTTGTGTGACCATTTGCTGCCCCTTGATTGATAGCTTTAGTGTGTTGCTAATTATTTGAGCACATTAAGGAAAACTGCTGTTCCAGCAGGCCCCAGCTAGAGGTCAGTGCCTAAATTTAAGGCTATCATCTTTGGCCCCTATCACTCCATCTTGATATATGAGTGCAGGGGTCCAAATGAAACAGCATCTAACCTCTTTAAGGAACCTTGCTCAACAGCATGCCCTTTGGACTCAAATCTCCTTGAGATTGAGACAATAAGAGCACTATGCTGCATGCTGTAATTACTGTGTGTACAGACATCTGGATTTGGATCCTCTGTTTGCAATTAGCAATTAGCAAACAGAGAAGGGCCTCCTTATTGCAAGTTGTGTACAGAGTTTGTGCAAGGACAGGTAGAGTAGCTCTTCCACTTACTCTGTTTCTCACTAAATCCCTCCATCCACTGGTAACAGATGCAGTATCACCACTGTACTGTCACAGATGTGCAAATAACAAACAAAATTAAAAACAAGGGGAAAAAGTTGCAAAACTCAAAATTATTTACAAACTGCAGTACACCTACAATGGTCATTTAAATCCAAATCGAATGGGTGCTGAGTGGAAAAAGTGTTTGATCCTGCAGTAAACCCTCTTTTATCCTCAATATGGTGGTGTTTGGTTTCAAGCAGTTTGAGGAATTAAAAGCATTACTTCTCTCCAGACTTTTACTATTAATGTGTTTGTTCATAAATGAACCTGGATCCAAAAAGCTCTTTGCATAAGCATTAACATGTCCAGTGGCTGTTCCTGGAAGTTCAGACTGTAGTCAAACAGAGCAAACTTTATTCTTAAACTTTCAGAGGGCCACAAAGCATTATAAACCCTATTACAAATATTTATACCTTTATTGATAGTTTACTTGTACAAGATGTACATTCTTTTTTTTTCTTTTTTTTGGGGGGGGAGGGAGGTGGGGGGAACAACGAAATATATGAAATCAATGGAGAGTCATGTTTGGGCATGCTGGAGTATGAAATGTCAACTATGATGAGATACAACAAATTTCATGGAGCGTCAAGAAAATTTCAACTCATAGTTTTATGATTTTATCCACCATCCCTGAAATGTTTGTAAACTCAGACACGCTACATTTTAGTTCGACAAATGTTCTGCAATCACGTTTGTTCCAAACTGTTGCAAATGTAAGCATTTAAAAAGTATATAAAAATAAATGCAAAGCAATGTAAAATGTAACACTTGAAACAATTCAACATTTATAAATTTTCTGGTAAAACAATAAATAAAAAGCACCTACAACCTCAGTTATAAAGAAATGGAAACATTCCAAAAAATCCTTCATGATAGTGAAAGACAAAAATGTCCTACAATGTAAAATGAGCTGTTAGAGGCAGACCTAACTAGGATTTACTAGTTCAAAGGCAATTGATATCGAAACTGACAGCATTCTGTTACTAACAAACCTGCACACAAAACCACTCTTTGTTCTTGTAGTTTAAATATTTGATCTATTTAACTGTATTTGTATTTAATTTCTTATGCTGACAGAAACGTATGACTAGTATTTACGTTTATGTGGAGAAAAAAACGATACATTTGCTCATAAGTCCGTTTAAGAAGAATTTAATACTGTAAATGATTCTGAAGCTTTAAATTCATTCCTGAAGTTGTAGTGTGTTATTAGTTATTATGAAGGGGAAAGTCTTTGGTGGACAGTCAAAAGTATGTATTAAACCAGCCCCTAAAACAACTGATGTCTATTTGTACAAAACCAAATAAATTTGCCTTGTCTACCTCCACGTAATGTCGATGACTCTTAAAATGTACATATACAGAACTATGTTTAATCACCATCACGCACAGGTGGTCATGGCATACAGGTGTAGATGGGTTAGAAACATCATTTACACACGGGGCCTAAAACAAATGTGTCTGTGGAAAATAACATGGAACACATTAACATCAGTGTCAAAAAACAACGAAAAATTGTTGTTTATTGATTAGCAAACATCAACTGCTATTTTTTCTCATATTTACAGTATTGCACTTAACTGCACATCATTGCATTTCAGTTAAACTGATGTTTCCTTAATACTTTAAATTACAAAATTGCAGTTACCCTTTTTCCCTTTGAAAAAAATGTCATTTTAATGTATTTTGATGACATGAAACCCCAGTTAGTCAACATCTCACCCCCTTATATAGAAGTAGTATTTTCTTGCAATAAGGATTGTAAACACCTTGATACAAGACCTGAAGTGCAAAAGCTAATTTCACTTCTATTCCCAGGACACATCACAAAAGAAAAGAGAGAGCAAAAAATATGAAAACAAAAGCTAAAGTCCTTCAGACTCATGCTTGGAGGAGATAACCGCTTCCTCCCAAAAAAAACAGGAAAATGAATACGAGATTTTTGCTGAAAGCTGAAGATCGTACCCTTGGTATCTCTGCTGCTTCCGGTTCTGTCCACGATGGAATGGAAAACCAAGAACTATATATTGATTCTATGAGCAGATTATAGCGGAAGGTTGTCATGGCAGTGATCAACATAGTCGGGTGAATGTCAGTTAGTATGGAGGCCAGCCCCAGTAGATCTATTCTTCATTTGAAACCATGCACTTGGCCGCAACACAGACACAGTGGTCGAAGGCAAAAAAAAAACAAAAAAAAAATGGCCGTTTTCTCTTTGTGAGGTTGAGAATCCAAACTTTCACACATGTCCATAAACCACACTCTGAGAGAACCGCTCAACCCCTAAGCCTCCCTCAGTCAATCTGAGTCTGCCTGCCGCTGCATTGCTCGTTTCCCTAAGAGTCTCCGTTCCTAAACTGCTGGCTTTCAGACAGACATCCAGACATTTTTGTACGGTCCCGGGGCTGTGATCTGAGACTGGAAAGGGCTGAGCCAGTGGCCTCCAAGCAGTCCTGCCTGTTGGGTGAAAAGTAAAAGATGATTTCATTGGTATTTAATTACCTTTCTCTACAAGTGGTTTGTTTTGGCAGCTGGTTTTTTGTGACAGTTTTTCACATGTTCTCCTCAGCCCCGCCCGGCCCGCGGGGGGGGGGGGGGGGGGGGGGGGGGGGCGGGCGGCGGGGGGGGGGGGGGGGGGGGGGGGGGGGGG
>JAOYMR010000023.1:6118706-6130222 GCA_025802075.1 Tenebrosternarchus preto
GTTGTGTCAGAAGGGAGTGGTACATGTCTGGAAGATGATTTGTAATTTTACTCACAACTCTTCTCAGTACATTTTCCTCTCTGTTTTGTTTTGTCTTTAACTGTGAGTGTCTTGGCCTTTTCACAGGCGCAGTCTTGTGTAAGAAGCAATTATCAGTTCAGAGCGGCGGAGAAGCTCATGGGGGTCAGAGTCCCAACGCCTCCGTGTGTTTTCTTGCCTTGAGACGCAGGTCGGCGATGCTGGAGTTCTTGCTGTTGCTCTTGGCAGCCGCTGCCACGGCAGCAGCCGCCGACGCCGAGTCTGCCAGCGAGGCGATCGGGAGTCCAAAGGGTGGGGGAGGAAACATCAGGTAGGGGGCGTGCGCCGCCAGGTGGGGGTGCAGGTGAGGGTGTGAGTGGGTCACCCCCTCCAACTGGAGCTGGGCTTGGACCTACGGGCCAACGGGAAAACAAACGTGGCGTTAGTGCGTGGCCTGCAGCTCGGCCCGGGGGGAATCCCTGGATCTGTGAACAGGACTGGACACTCCACGCTTTTCCCTGCACCTCGCCAAGGGCTGTCACTGACTCACTGTTCTCACTGAAAATGCTCCACTGTTGGCTCACGCTGTGCAATCTTTTTTTCATCTAAACATTTTATTTATTTTTTTTACAGAGTTCAATTATGCGGTGTTCAGAAAATGTAACAGTCAAAAAAAAAAAAAAACTCATCTGTTGGAACTCTAAGTACATTAGTCCAATCCACATAGAAACTCTCCATCCAACACATGAAAACCTGCAACATCTTATAATCCTAATTATATATTCAATTGCATAAATAAACAATTTTGCACGCAAAAATATGCTCACATATGCAGCTATAAATATTTATTCAGATGTATTCCTGAGCAAAAGGGAAAGAAGTGTGAGCAGCCAGAATAAAATATCGAGTTGCGCATTCTCAGCAATTATTTTACTAAGCTGAGGTGAAAATTTTACATCAAGCCCAACTTAATAAAAAATTGCGTCTTTTTTCCCCTTTTCTCTCATGTATCTCATTCTGCAAGAGCGTCATAAAAAGTTTAGAGTCTTCTGTTTTGTCATCCAACTAAAACACAACATCTGTCAAGCTGTACAGAGTTTTTGGACTACGGGGAAATGGTTTGGACTGTCCTGTTCTTTCTGTGTGTCACATGCTGCCCCAGCATGGAGCAACGCAATTCACACATGGACTTTGAAAAGTGAATCTGTAATTTTAAGTATTTTGGGGGAAAATAACCTTCAAGGGACATGTGATCAAAATATGCCTCAGCACGAAACTCGATATACTCCTATTCAGAATTTCCTAACGCCAACTCTTCTACTAAAACTCTAATTAACGTTTTAAAATAACTGGCGGCCTATTGCACCCAAGTCTACTGAACTATGTAGCCTGGGCAACAGGTGGTGGAGGTATGAAGGAAAGACACAAAGGCCTGTTTTCGCCTTGACGTTGTGGCGTTCAGTATGCAGTCCTCACGCCTCGGTTCTGCCAATGCCGCTCAATGCCAATATCCATCAGTGCTGTTTCTCTCTTTCATAATCTCTTTTATCTGCCTGCGCCTAGTCGTGCTGTTAGCTTAATTAGGACTTGCTTTTTCTCGGGGATGATGCAGACAGTTCTTCACTCCGGCTTCTAAAACAGACACCAGATCAAATGTCTCTCGGTCTCTCTAATCTCGCTCGCCTCTCATCGAGACCAAGAGGTGAAAAGTATGCTTGGGTTCGACATCCCCTTCTGCGTCGTCCTTACAGGCCACCCCATTGAACGCAACCTCCGCAGACCTGTTTATGCACCAAGCCTGTATTTTCCTCGTAGATTTGAAGTTCGGACATATATCGAGCGATAATTATCTGTGGTCCAAAAAAAAAAAAAAACCTGACAGAACCCTAACGCGATTATTAAACGTTGGCATAATTCAGAAAGGTTATTTGCCTAGAAAGTAGTAATCTTACCTGTTGAAATGGCATTCTTAAAGCACCCATGTTGACGTAGGGAGCGACTCTGCATGCATCCAAGTGACTGGCCGAGCCCAAAATGACACCTAAAAGTGTAGAAGAAAAATCAATAGCAGGCCATATGCAGCCTAGACGTCCGTGGGCGACGGGTGTTGATACAGGCTACGAGCGACCCGTTCGCATTTACACGAAGTCATTAGACGTTTGGTTTCGCCTAATGTGCGAAGGAGTTAAGTCATCAAACACCTTTTTACTGTCTACGTAGGTAACACCAACAGTTGTGCCAACTAATCGGTCAGCACCACAAGGATTTCACTTTTATTTGGTTCGTTTTACCTTTGTGCATCTGGTTTTCTTGTTTTCGGCATTTTGCTCTTCTATTCTGAAACCATACCTGAAACACAAATGACAAGGAATTGTGTATCTTGCAAGATCAGACTGTACCCTGTTCCAGTTACGGATCACACCAGATAATATTCAGCTTTGAAGCCATAATTTGGAGCCGAATTAGTGCCTTTGTATTGTGAAGGTACTACATAATTAGATCAATATTATCTTGAAATAGTATGAACAACCGTTTCTTTAGGTAGCAAAAGGGAGTCACAGACATCTCAGGAAAAAAAAAAACTATTAAACTAGCCAGTTTGCACAGAGATTTCCCGTTATGTTAAGCATTTGTGAAAGTAAGGTAGCCTAACAGTAGCCTTTCCACTGAAGACCTGTTGTTTATCAGTCGTCTTTACCACGTTACCCCTAGTTCAATCACAAAACTAAGCAGAATATTGCCTGAGAAAAAAATAGCAAAATTACTAGATGCTACTACGTTCATGAAACCAGTTTTTGTTCAGTTTTTCTTATCAAAGGAACCGAACAGTTAGTTAATGAAAACCGTATATCTATCGAGGCGTTAGCTTTAGCTTTTCATTAGGTTTAGCGTTTGTCTGTTTTGTTTAATGATGGTGTTCTCCAGTGGCAAAATTACTGAACTGGAGGAGCACAAAGGGCATTGCTTATAAGACGACTCTAGTTATAATAAGACGGCTCTATCTATAATAAGACGACTCTAGCTGTAATAAGACTGCTCTAGCTATAATAAGACGGCTCTATCTGTAATAAGACGGCTCTATCTGTAACAGCTACAGCTGCGCGAATTTCATCAAAACATTTAGCAGGCCTTCGTTATGCTTAGAGAGACGTGCTCTCAGGTAACGTCCATGTGTACGTGTGAATCACGAATGAACGAATAGCAATTTCAACAAAAAACAAAAGCTACACCATGTCAACGTGTAGTGGCCTGGCGTAAGGATCACATGCACTGACTATTTTAAACGTGCAAAATGGTCAAGCCATGACTCATTGCGAGATATAATTATTATGTGGTAAATAATTTATTGTTATTAGCAATAGTAATACTAGTGGATGTGCTATTTGCACGGGCTGTAATCTATTATTTGCCTTTTATTTTATTAGTATTATTTTTATCTTTGGCCTATTGCTGTTATTGTTGATGCAGCTGCGCCCGCTCTTAACGTTATAGTGCCAGCTGCTGGCTTTTTAAAACAAGTTGCTTTTTACGTGCTACTTCAAATAAATCAAACATTTTTCAGTTCAGGATCGATAGTAATTATCCATCAGTCCGCTAAGCGAAGTGAGCTACACTGGTTAAGACAGTTGTTTCTTCATTAAGGACCACTCAATGATGCATTTCACAAATACCCTAATCTGATTTCCTTTTGATTTTTATTAGAGACAGTGAATAATGACATTTAATTTAGCTCTGCACCAGAAACCGAAAGATATTAGTCGTAATTGAATTACTGCCTTCTCTTCACCAAGGTCTCATAACTTTCAATTAGATTCTTGACAGCTGGTCGGTGTGGGGTTTCTGTACAACTCTTCAGTTACAGGTTAATATCAGCTATCACACCCCATGTCTTACAATTTCAACACCAGAGTTTAAGATGAAATCAATTTTGTGCATTTTACTTGGTTAGACTGCATGAGATATTGCGTGCCTGCTGTCTGCATTTTAGTGCAACCGCAGTCTTTTGCCAAAATATGTAAAGAACGCGTTTCTAAACGTAATCCGTTTTTTTTTCTTGAATGCCAATGTATAGTGCTTATAGACCGACCAGTACCAGTATATCTAATTTGATTTCGGCAAAGCCTCAGAAACGACATTTTAATATATCGTGCTTGCAAGCTGTCATAGTGGCGACCGACGTTACTTATTTTTCCCGCTAAATTGTAGAACATGAGGTATGGCACAGCAGGAGTTACGACCCAATTGAATTATTTCTAATACATTTTTATGGGAACAGTATATCAAGCCAATGGCAGATATTACAAAGATAACGTTGGAGAAAATGAGGTGAGTGACATAAGAAGGTGTCCCCTGTAGCAGCAGTTCAACCTCTTCATTAATTTTAATGATGTGGTTAGATCTTTCCGCAGCACATAAGCAAGCTTTCCTCTGAATGTAGCTGCTGGTGAAACTAAACGGGCTATTTCAGATCTGCGTTCACTAACTACAACGCAGTCTCACATAAAATGGTAAAGAACTTTGTTTTTTTTTCTTTCTAGTGTTTTTTTTTTCTAGTTTTGTACAGGTATGGGCCAGATAGTTTCAAATGTTCATTTATAATTCTGAACATGACAAACAAAGAATTTACTACTAATCTGCTAAACTACCAAAATAATAAAATTGGTTGATACTTATGTGCCTGTAGATGTACTGTAAAACTAAACTGAACCCACAGATATTTTTTTTCTTCAGAATTTGCAGAATAACACTGTGTAAAACTGTTTACACAAAACAACCATTACTGGGCCTGTCATTAACGATGTTATTACTAGTGTTGATCTGAGATGAACAATAGTAGGATCAACAACGACATCATCATCATCATCATCATCATCATCATCATCATCATCATCATCATCATCAACAACAACAACAACAACATCAACACAAACAAAAACAATAATAATAATAATAATAATAATAATAATAATAATAATAATAATAGCTTATCCGTGGGTTATTATTGTTATAATTACTATTATTACTATTACTATTATTATTATTATTGTTGTTATTATTATTGTTATTATTATTATTATTATTGTTGTTGTTGTTATTATTATTATTGTTGTTGTTGGTAGTAGTAGTAATATTAGAAGTAGTAGTAGTTGTACTAATAGTAAAATATTGGCTGCATTTTAAGTAACATTTTTCATTGCCTAAACCATAAACATTTTATAGCTGTACATTTCAAAGAACCAAATATGAGCCAGTTTGAAGAATGTATTTAAATTATTTGACAGTAATATTTAAGTAGCGGAGGTGCATGTAAATTAATGAGGGCACAGAACAGCCATTCACTCTCATTCTTGCGTTAAGGGCATAAAATCCCAAAAGCAATGTCGTGATTATATCGCTTTAAAATAAAACAATCCACAACGATGCTTGTTTGACCTCCTGCGTAAAGAGCTTATGAGAAACCAGGTCCAGTATGTACTAGTCTGAGAGAAAACTTGTGATATTTTCACTAGCATGTCCATCGATGTATTTGGTGCTTGATAAAAAATTATCCCGGGTTAAATAAATAAAATTTCCATTGTGCCTCTTGATTGTCTGTGCTGAAATGCCCATCTGAAAGTATAGAATTATACCCCACCAAAGACAAAGCAATTAAAAGACGAGCGGGACTGTGAGCCTACCTGCACGCGGGCCTCCGACAGCCCGAGCCTCTGACTCAGCTCTTCTCGCATGAAGGCGTCGGGGTAGTGCGTCTCATCAAACAACCTCTCCAGCTCATTCAGCTGCTCCAAGGTAAAATTTGTCCTGCTCCGTCTCTGCTTCAGTTTACCCTGTGCGTCCTCGTCTTCGGATTTCACGTCGTCCTTCTTCTCTTTGCATTCATAAATCCCTACAAACAAAACCAAACCAATTTACTACACGTTTCCCGCACATGAATTTCCCGCGCATGATGCTAAAACAGGTTTTGTCCGTGATTAGCTTAGGCTATGACACAAGAACATTTATTACATTCAGAAAGTTCATTCATACCTTTCGACTCTTTGACAGTAAGCCAAACAAATTTTTTCCATAGGCGCTTCACTTTTAAACTTACACTGGTTACATACAAACAAAATTCCCTCTATCTATCTATCTATCTATCTATCTATCTATCTATCTATCTATCTATCTATCTATCTATATACATAAATGTGTGTGTGTGTGTGTGTGTGTGTGTGTGTGTGTGTGCGTGCGTGTGTGTGTGTTAAAAAAATAAAAGTTAGGCCCGTATTAAGTTCTGTTGTAACAGTTGTAGTAATTTCGTCATGTAGCATAAAGTCAAATACAAAATGTTGTAGGAATAACAGAGCTGGATCTGGACTTAGAACATTGCGTTTGTTTGCACTGGAAAAACAACGAAAAGGTTTTTTTAATTATGATCAGCTCGTGCTCAAGCGCAAAGTGATGCCCGTGCTTTATTTTTTTTCCTTAAATGACTGGTTCGTATGTAGTTATTCACATTATTCACATGTATTAATATACTAATTGATATACTGGTGTAGAAGCATAAATATCACATAAACAAATACACACAATCATTTATTATTATTATTATTATTATGATTATTATTATGATTATTATGATGATGATTATTATTATTGTTGTTGGTGTTGTTGTTGATGTTATTAGTTATTAGCAGTATTATAAGCCATTATAATCATTTAGTGCATGTTATGGTGATGAAGACAAAGTGCATTATATTTATAAGGACTGAGTTAGTTTTTCCAACATCATTTACGTTTCTCCGGTCGCGAGTACTTGTCATCTATTTTGTTAGTCACAAGAGAAAACAAAACAGAAGAACATAAAACGCGCAACTGCTTCCTCCGCTTTTAAATTAATCTCGTGCAATTGTTGATAAATCACTATTGTTGCATCAACTGCATTGTTTCATAATTGCGGAATGTTTTATAGAGGACTGGAACAAACTACATTTATTGTGGTATTTGTGCTAAAGAGTTAGTAATGTTAGTAATGATAGGATTGAGGCCTGTTAATAGGCTGTTGGATTTTCATACACAAATACAAGGATAAAAGGAGATCCAACAACAATAAATACATGATGCATAGGGTTTATAGAGTTGACTGCAGTGGACCCACAGTCTTAATACACAACGTCTACGACACACTTGTACAAGTATTTTATTGCGTTAGATTAGATCGGCAAAAATTATTCCACGCGCATGTTTGCATGCCAGGACATTAAACACACTGCCTCCACAAAGAATTTTCTACGCATTGACCCTATTTTAAATATATGTATCCTCGATTTCGTGGTTTATTGTGATTTCTATACATTTAACATCCATAAGCGATGTTTTACTGCCACCAGGATGCTTCACGCCTCTAATTTTAAATCCGTTACAGAAAGCTATAGCGATACTTGTCGTAAATTTCACTTACCATCGGTAGCCCTTGCCACGTTAAACTCCTTCAATTTCTCCTTCTCAAGCTCTACGTGGTCCTTGAATAGATGTACCGGACAATGGTTATTCGTTTCGGTAATGTCCTGAAGGTTTGTTTCCGAGTTTCCGAGCTCCCTGGCTCGCGCTAAGCCACTCTCCAAAACTTCCCTGTACGTGATACTCTCTTTGCTGCTCTCCTTGGTTTTCTGATCGAAAGATTTCGACACGAATGCCGTAAGTTCTTCCATGGCTGGAGAGTGGTCCTGATTACAGAAATCCACTTTAAATTACCTAACGCGATGCTCTGTCTGCTCAGTAGTGAACGCGGCGATACTAGGGGTGTAGAAGGTTAGATCTCTCCCGCTGTTATGTCTGTGTTTTTGAGATCACACTATTTATACACGGCTACCTCAGCCCAGCCCCCATCTCCATGTCTTGAGCAATTACAGGCGGCTCTGGCGTCTGAATTCAACTTTCAGCAGCTTTTCTTGAAATCAATGCTACACTGGAGCCCGTTAATATAATTACAGTTCATTAAGATGCTTACAACGCTGTATGGCAAAGATGAACGGAGAACGCGTGTTTAATTCATTCTGTGATCATTTCATTAACGCAGTTAGGTGATATGAATAGTACCATGACACTTTCTTGACCTCCCGTTGTATTGTTGCTATTATGAATAGTTTTCGAAAAATCATTTCTGCTGTCTATTAAAAGGAACTAAAAAAACATTTAGAGTACCTTCATCCATCCTCGTGGAAACCGTCTTAGATCGTTATTTATCTCAGAATTGGCTTTACCCATATTTTTTCAAAACCAATAGTTGTTTTGAATGGTTTACTTTGTTTAAATGAACCCAAAGATCACGAGAAGGAGTTGGTAAAGATGAATACATGAATCATTTATACATTACAAACACTGTCATGGTTTCTACAGTTACAATCGGCATAGTTCATTTTATGTAGAGTCTACCTGAGCATTTTTATTTTTCCCCTTGGAGTTAAATAACAGGTCTAGTATGCGTGTTCTAACACCGCAAGTGCTCAGTGAAAGACCCACTGGACTTAAAATTAAAAACGTTTCTTGTTACATATATTTTCCTATAAATATATATTTTTTTCAATTAGGAATTTAGTTTTGCTGTTTTGTTTGTGTGTGTGTCTGTTAGTATGCGCGCGCGTATACTAGTCTAGTACTGTACCACATTTTTCATAGATGAATAAGCTAATTTTACGTTTATAATGATATTAAATGTGTTATTCTATACGGTTCCTTTCAAATGTACATCTTATTTTATTTTCAGCATCACATAATTAATTGGTGGTATTTTTCAGAGGTATGTAAACTGTTTATGGCACGAGTGCCTTAGCAATTACAATGTTATACACGTACATAAAATTAATACTGGCGTAACATCAAACACCGAGGACAGTTGTAAAAATGATTGTTTTAAAAATACATATGAGGTTTATACATGCAACTCTGTCACATGCGCAGAAGAGAGATGAGCGAGAAGTGAACAACGCGGACTCGAAAGGGTTTATGTCCCCTGTGTACAGTCTGTGGAGTACAATGTGGTGAAGCCGTGCTTATAACCTCAGTGATGACGTGGTTGACTGGCTTTTATTTGTCTCAGACCAGTTTAAGGCACCATCTTCGGCACATTTGAAGATTTCAAACCTACTACAATTTTGCGCATTAATCACGGCCTGCTGAGATGTATGTCTTTTTAAGACTGATATGATAGGTATTTGAGATAACTTTGATCGCCACAAATACACCCAGCTGACCTAAATATATATATCTGTAGCTCTTGTTCGAAGCTCCTGCGACGTAAAAGGTCAGTTAGGTCAAAGGATCATTGGCGCCAAGTGTACATCACTTTAGTAGGCCTGTAAACCTATTAAATGTACGTTATATGCAAAAACACTGGTAAAAATTGTCTAGTACTAATTGTGGCTAATTTTTAAAAACCTTTTTTAGATATTGTAAAGTAGGCAAATGTTTTAATAGAAAATTATGGCAGCTACTTGAAAGTCGATGTTACATATGTTTTGAAATGTATAACCCCATTAATGCAAAGAATCCACACGTGGTTCCCAATCAACAACAGCTTCGAAGACATCAAAATACTACCGCGAAAACTGAGAAGTCGCTTCGATGCCACCTTTCACGGTTAAGTGTCGAAGCAGCCTGAGAGTTGCACGACTCGTATTTACAAGCCTTAAATATCGGCGAGCTGACTGAAATAGAGCTCGCGCTCTCCTCATCTCACACGTGCACTCCAAACCCAGTTCTAGGTGTTGTCGCGGAGCGGATGCTTAGTGCTGGTGTCTATTACCAAGTGTTTAATACCGCGCATTGCTTAGTTAGGTGTTTGTTTGAGATATAATCACAACAACAACAAAACAAAAACAAGAAAACAAACATTAGTGTAAAAAAACGTAGGCATACTTTTTCAAAAACTTAAAATAGATGTTTTTTACATTAGTGTAGATCGTATTGAGTAGCGTGCATCTCATGGCCTATTGCACTAAACAAACGAGGAGACAAAACATCAATGGTTAAACCGACGTCTATTTTATAATTCTGATGCTAGTTTTGTCCCCTTGTTTCCTGGTATGACCTTTTAGGGGTAAATTGCGCACACAATTAAATCACAATTAAGTTCTAAAAGGTTTTAGTGGAAGTGACCGAATTAAGGGCAGACAGGTTGATGGATTGCAGTCCATATTTGGTCTGGAAATAAATAAATAAGGCTTCAGGTAAAATGTCGATAGCAATTTCAAATCTGAATCCACAGACGACGCGAACATGAAAATTTAACTCGTGTCTTTTTATATTCCTAAGGGTTTCGTTCAGAATAAAAGAAACTGTACAACCTTGTCTTGGTGTGAGCCCGTAATGTCATACCAGCCCTTTCTGCGTTCTCGTGAATTGTGGTCTCTTATATTCTCATTTTTCTTAAACAAATACATTTTTCTTTTTGAATATATCTTAAAATTATTACAAAAGTTTAACACACTTTTAGATATAGTTAACGTACAGAACGCATCAGTCTTAGAATATGTTTCATGCTATCCGTATGTGTTCCAGGTGGATGTGACGCGCAGTGTACCTTGCCTGGCTTTTTATTGGGTCGTTATGTTATTCCGGTATAAAGTGAGATTCATATTTTCTTTGAATCAGATATAGTGAATTATCCAATCTCTTGGCTCTCTTTCACGGCAGTATGCTATCCAGCGAAGTTCTCATGCCGTTTCCAATACCAAAAACTCCTGAGAGAGAGAGCAGGTGGAACACTGGCACTTTAAGAAATAATCCGTTTAAATTATGTGCGTTCTCTTAATCTGTTGTCAGATACAGCACACAAGGTCCCGGTTCCGGTCATGCAAAATGTAAGACTCATTATGTCTTAGTAAACAGTTAAGATAAAGCTCTCTTATCTTTGATTGGCTTTTGGCACGTTATTAGCAAATAGACTGCTTTATTAAGTTCGATGCCATTTGCAGTCTGGTTGGAGTGTATTAAAAGCTCTAATGTAACTGTGTTTGTGGAAAGTACATATTGGCAGCGGGCCATTTAATCTTTCGGCTGGTGACGCGTTCCAGCTTTGGGTTCTTCTTGGCTGGATCAGTGCGGCTGAACTTCAAGCGCATTCATTCTTCTATGAGTTAGTCATCGTGTTATGGGGAAGGGAATAGTCACTTTTTTTTCTGATAGAAAAGAGATAACTCTAACTAATGCCCAAGCACTGTGCGAACTTGCTAAGTCAGGTTATGTGTATAACATGAATGCTAATTCATAATATGTTTAATGGTTGCAGTTCGGCTCGTTGTTTTACAAACGTTTTTGTCCCTGCTGATTAGTGCAGAGGCCGCAGAAAAGGACTTTTTGAATATTATTCATGGGTATGCGTACATTTAAGATAACGATCACTACTTGACTTCGGCAGCTTTCCCTCAGAATGAACAGTTTTCATTGGGGGGGGGGGGGGGGGGGGGGGGGGGGGGGGGGGGGGGGGGGGGGGGGGGGGGGGGGGGGGGGGGGGGGGG
>JAOYMR010000023.1:6137262-6158820 GCA_025802075.1 Tenebrosternarchus preto
TGTGTGTGTGTGCGTGTGTGTGCGTGTGTGTGTGCATGTGTGAATGTGTGTGCGTGTGTGTGCATGTGTGTGTGTGTGTGTGTGTGTGTGTGTGTGTGTGTGTGTGTGCATCCCCCTCCCCACTTTTGTCAGATTAAAACGATGCTTTCAGAGGGGATTTTACTTCCCCATCCCAGAACACCCCCACTTTTGAAAAGCTTGATGCACCCCTGTGTGTGTGTGTGTGTGTGTGTGTCTACCTGCAATGTGTGTTCACATGCCAACAAATTATAAAACTGTTGGCATTAGCTCATTCCATACTCTTCCTCTATGGTATTTATTTGTTAATTGGAAACAGCACAGTTTAGCTGTAGCCATTTTCACCATTGAACGTGATCGTACACAAACCGAATAGCACTTGTAGTTTTAGAAGGGGCTCATTGTCACTGTGCCTGACTGCTCTTGTGTCCAGGCTTTGTGAGCAGCTTTCTTTACGGGGTTAAAGGACCCACACTGACACCCTTCTGCAGTCCATAGGACCAGTACTTAATGTCTGGACATCTGTAAGCACTGAGACAGCCAACACACCCGTGCATACAAGCAGCAGGAACACTTAGACAGGGAGAGGCCAGACCTCCCTCACAACTATTATGTAAATTGAATTTGTTAATTCAGTGCGCCTCTCAGGAAAATCTGCCACCAACACCTGCCACTGGTTCAAGCGCAAGGAACGCAGATCCACACTGACATGGCCTTCATTAAATAAACAAACCAGGTTCTCCGTAACAGCATTTGGTGGAAGGCATCATCAATTCTTATACATTTAGATCACGGCGATTGGGAATGACACTGAGGAGCTCTATCCGCCTGTCTCCAGGCGCATGGGGTGAAGGCAGCCTGTGTGTGTGTGTGTGTGTGTGTGTGTGTGTGTGTGTGTGTCTATGTGCACACGCGCTCCTCTCGCGTTCGCAGCCTCTCGAAGCTCTGAGTCTCATCCATGACTGATGTATTTTTCAGCCACAGTTCCACAATCAAAGAAACTCTTGTGGCCTTCTGATGCGTCATCTAAATTTCATAAAGACTCCGGCGGCGAGATCCTGCCCGAGTCTCGGCACCGCCGCCGAGAGGAATGTCTGCTTCCCTTGAACTCTGACACTTGCTCTTTGCGCCTGTCGATCTTCTTTTTCCTCTGCTTACGTCCTCCCGACGCGATCAAGGCAGAGCCGTCCCGCCGAGGCGAGGAGTCGAGAGGGGTGGGAGCCCCCCGTACTGCCCCAGCGCTGCGGGCGCAGGCCGAAGTTCCTCACCCGGGGCGTCCTCTCCGCCTTTAGGGATTCTGATCACACAGCGATATGTGAATCCAAATGCCCTGTATGTATGTATGGATAGGAAGGGAACTGCAGAGGCCAGGAAGCTGTCGAGAGTTTGCACTGTTGTGAGGAGCTTTACAACTGCAACCCTGAACCCCCCTCCCCCCTCAGCCAAAACCCCCAGTGTGCCATACCTTATTGTTTATTTATTGCCACTGGCTGACACTACAAGCAAAGCTCTCCTGAGCAGGAGACTGCTAAACCAGCCATGATGTTTTTACCACGAGGAAAGAGCAAATCTTTAAACACACACTGGGACATCTCCACACTGTTAACAAGGACTAACGACAGGCTTCGGTGCCCTAAAAGCCAGCATGGGCAACGCTGCCCCTAGTGGGCAGGAGGCTGCATGAAGCCAAGCCACTTGTCTTTCTCACACACACAGACACGCTCACATACACTCACACCTGTTCTAACCACATACTTTCATTCTCAGCATGTGCTGTGAAGATAATGAAGTAAAAGTTTACAAAACCCAGCTAACAAAAGCATTTCTTGACGAGGAAATGTGAGTTTAATTGGTTAAGTTCCGAATGAAGAATATAGCAGGACTGTAAAAACAGACACTGTGTATTTCTGGAATTTACGTTTATATTTCACACTGCGCATTTATTCTTGCCAGTTTTTTGGAAAAGTTATTTATGACTTTTGTGATTAGTTGATTTCACACTTTGCTGAATGATTGTTGCAAATGTAAATTTGCTCTAGTTTTTCACAGCACTGGCAATGTGAAGTCTGTAAAATCCCACTAACCCTCACGTGAGCTGTGTTTCCATCAAAAGAACTGCAAGCAGCAAATTCAACTGTCACAAAGTGCAGATAAATACGTCACATCCCAGAGTGCATGTCACATCCGTGGACATAGTGTAGGGAAATGGCTGTTCTTCTGACTGCCTGCGTTGCCTTTAGCAGCGAAAGCAACACACAGTAGGAGACTGCGAGGACATGGTGGAGAGACATTTTACAAAAAGTGGGTCGGCTGTAAGTTTGTTTGTTTGTTTGTTTCTTTCTTTCTTTCTCAAGTCACTAGTGTCATGTAACCCCTACCTGTCATGACAATGACTGTAGAAACAGCTGAGCTACCAAGCATGTAACTTGATTCTATGCACAATTATATATATATGTATATCTATATATCTAGATATATATATGTATATCTATATATCTGTCGTCTACATATAAGCAGATGAGTTCCCATCATGAATTATCACACTTCCCTTAACAACATATTTCCACCTTAAATTAGTATTTTTATGAATTTTGGTATTTTTATGAAGTTTTTATTTTCATTTTAATCATGTCTGTTTTTGCTGTACAACGTACTTTTGCACAAAAACACAGGTTATGATGGCAACATAACCTGAACAAATGCAAGTGTACCATATTATTACTTCATGATGTAGAGAAATATTAAAGTGAGTTTGACACACCATACCTGTTGCGGATGGCATCTGCTCTTCACGGATCCAGGTTTACAATAACACAATCATGTTGATCCACTCAGTCCTAATACTGCATGCTTTCTGGTGGAGCAACACTAATGGAAGTGTGCAGTACGAACAGATGGCTACGTCTATCGTATCTTTCAGAAGCAAAAGACATAAACATAATGAAAGCCTTGCGAAAGATTCCACGACGCAGATCGCCTCCACTGTGCCGTGAGAAGAAGATATTTCCTCTAAAAACAGATTCCCTTTTTTGACCATTTGCTGCCTGCACCAGTTCTTGATGTTTGTTTATGCCTGGTTGGCTACGGCTCAGAGATTATGCCTCATTTGACCAGTTTTTCGCCACATTTGTCTGGGATGAATGTGCAGTCGTGTCAAAACATTGACAGTTTGAGCAACATTCATTGCAATTAAAAGCCAAATGGCATGCAATCTAAACAAGGTGGACCCTCAGCCGTTGATGTGGTTTTGAATAGGAGGCAATTGCTGTAGCACAACTGAGTTTGTGCATCAGCGTTTGGGCCATTTCCATAAATGCTTACGGCTATGTAGCTATTACTATTTTTAAATGCACTTGGGCTAAATGCCCTGTCACATCATTTGCGTTTTCGCCAAATGCGGCTGCCTTTTTCCTAAAGGCCATATTCTAAAACAAATGGCCATTATCATGAAGTCTGCCTCAATGAGTGAAACTTTGAGTCCTCGGTTGAGATCATTGACAGCTTGATGTGGTGAAGGTCAATTGAAATAACAGGTTTGGGCTTTATTATGAATGTAGCGCTTGTGTTTCACTTTGCAAGTGGGAGCTGGGAACATTGTGTCTGAGGGAAGGCAGGTAACCACCATCCGCACACGCTAATGAGAAGGTTATGCTGAGCCACACGTGGCCAGAACCTGTGATTAAGATTAACCTTCCCTGAATATTTTTAACCAGCTATGTAGCACATGTGGATCACCAGGAGTCTATGTGCTGGCATCAGTATTAAGCCATTATTACATCATAATGTGATATATGTTACTTGGTTACCATAAATATGGCAGTATGACTAAATTATAGAATATGAGTAAATGACTATGATGAAATTTAGAGGCCAGTGCTTAAACTACACTCTCAAAGATATTTAACAAATATCTCAACTGTCTCGTACCAATTAAAATAAAGCTAAAATACAATATTTAATGTTCTAGACTTCTCCAAACTGCAATAAGAACCTACTTCTGGCTGTGCATAGTTCTTGTCACATGGTCTAGGTTTTTTTTTTTCCCCTAAAAATCTTTTTTTTTTTTTTACTAAAGTCAGGTCCTCTCCTTCTTTCTGTTGTGAAAGCTAAAGGTCTAAAGTTTAATATGTTGCCCATTAAGCCCTGAACAGTCCTGAACAGTTACTGTCTCCATCCATCCCACACAAACACACATACAAACACAGACACTCTCACATACACACAGTGAACAGGTGTGTCCCACCCCCCCCACCACCCGACCCCCACCGCAAACACGTAAACACAGCGTTAAATATTCTGTACTGTAATCCAGTGTGTCACACAGCCTCTACCTTTACAAAGGTTACACGCATTAACGTCAGTCAGGGGGAGCCCCAGAAGCAGGGCCCCCTCGTAGCCACCCGGCTCTTAAAGGCGCAGAGCTGCCGCACGTCACAGCCAGTATGAAGATACAAACACGATGGCAAAGCACATCAATCCGCCCGTGCATCCCGCCACTTTGATCTAATTCCGCTCGTTGCTGTCTGATGCATGGAGCTGTCAGATTAAGGGCTGTTCCAGAACCTGCCACAGCTCTTCAGCATGACAGCCTGTGTGATGGATTACAGACAAAACAAAAGGGTTATCACCTCCACCGCCAACATTTCTATCCTCTCAGAGTGCTCAGGGAGGAGGACGCCTCGTGTTCCCCCACTGACAGAGAGGAAGAGTGGGAGAAGCAAACAGGAGGAGCTCTTTGCTCCAGAACCCCCCCCCCCCCCTTCTCCTGTGGTTCTTTGGAAGCAACAAGACTTAGACCTAGACCAGAACCCTAGACCTGGATTTCAGCTCACCTGTGCAGCCTCGCTCTCTAATGAGGGACAGGTGATGGCTGCTTCTGGACACCTCTCAGTACTCCTCAATCGTTCCTGAGGAGACCTCTCGTGTGTGGTGACTATTTCTGGTAGCACACTAGGACCATAAGATCAGCCATAAAGTGATAACTTACTGCCTCAGGACCCACTGGAGATCCGAACATATCAACATCAAACACATTTAGAACACAATGGTCATACATGCCTTTACTGCCTACACTGTACAACAGCAGCAACAATTCCAAATGAGCTCACAGTAATAAAAAATGTTGGTGGTCTGCTTTACCTGCTATTCACTAGTCTCTGGAAGCAGCTTTGTGGCTTTCTTCTAGGAGAGAAAACTGTTCTTTCAATCACAGTTGAAGAGGACCAAGCAGGGAGAGCATTATTCCATAGTGTTCAGCAGCTGTCAGAGAGAGTGTCGGGTTTTGAAATGCTCACAGTGGATCCAAACGAGGGAGATAATGAGAGTGTTTGATGTGACACGATCACTAAGAGGCTTTAACAAAAGCAGTCGACTGCACTAAGCAGCCACATCACAGGTCAGTTTACAGCGACACACTTTCTCCCCCAAAACACCCCATGAGTAGATCTTTCCATCGAAGCTCCTGGTGGTTTATATCACTCAGGTTTAATTCACTTAAAGTTGATATGATAGCTCTGCATACACCAGCCCAGGCTTCTGAGAGTAACGGGTGAAAATACTCTCAGAAAATTTGTTCTGCTCTTTTTATGATATCATTACAGATCTGTGGAGCAGTGTAACCTGGAGCAAGGAGTGTGAATCTATGTGTGTGTGTGTAAGAGAGTGAGAGCATGTATGTACCTTACAGGCCATAGGCTTGAAAACAGCACTAATAAGGAACACCCCTAGCAGTGAGTGACAGTTGTGAACTACCAATGAACTGTGCTTAAATGATGGAGAGATCAGAGCAAAACATGCCACGCACTGCCACTACACAAAATGACACAACAGAAAAAGTAGTGTGAATTTATATGTGCATTTCTCTCTCTGTCTCTCTCTTTCTCACAAACACACACAATTTCATAGCAAATTCATTTATACATCTTAGGTGTTTACACTTTGTTCCTTTTATCCTGTTTAAATGGTTTTAGATCATTGTATTCATTTATAGACCTAACTTCATCGAAAGAACGTAAATCACAGTACAAACATTTCTACAGTTCTAAGAGCCCGACATCTCAGGGACTTCTTCATGTATTAAGAGATCAGACCTTTGAAAGCTGGCAATGTTGTATTTCATAATTATCATGAAGCCAAGGGGAACGGACCCCCTCCCGCCTCCCACCCACTCCCCAGGATGGGACTCCATGACGATCTCACCCTCCTCTCTCCTCCTGGTTGGCTGTATAGGCTTCACTGATCAGCACTGATGGGCTCTGGCATCTCTCCTGGGAACCAGACCAGGTCTCATGACTGGCTTTAGATAGAATGATCTAATGGGGTCACACTTTAAGTCAAGAGTCTATTAATAAGAATCAATAAATATGCCATAAGAGATGCAGAAAATGACAGTAGATACTGGAGCATTGTGACTGTGGCTGGGCGTCCTGGGGGATGCAGAAGCCCAGGAGACAAGGACAGGTGGTGTCTACCCAGACGG
Organism: Tenebrosternarchus preto; assembly: GCA_025802075.1. Taxonomy (NCBI): domain Eukaryota; kingdom Metazoa; phylum Chordata; class Actinopteri; order Gymnotiformes; family Apteronotidae; genus Tenebrosternarchus; species Tenebrosternarchus preto. Next base: position 6,143,759 of record JAOYMR010000023.1, read on the forward strand.
ACTCAACCGACCAAACACTAGTGGAACACGAGTGAGCAGATTTCCTCCATGAGGTGGTTTGGTGCATCTGGTTGGATAGACATTTAGAAACATATGAGGTCCTGTTGGAAGAATCTTTAATTTTAGAGCATTCTGGTTACAAAGTAGTAGTTGTGGAATATACAGTATAATCCAGAAAGACTGCAGAACGTGCAAAATAAATGTGTATTTTTCCATGTTGAAAAAATGAGTGATAAAACAAATCAATTCAATAACTCCTTTCATCAGTCAAAATATAAACAACATAGCTGCACTAAGAATTTAATAAAGACCCCCATCCAACGAGTAGGCAGAATTACTCAGCAGTCCGGGTGTGTGGGCGGACAGGGTGAAGAGGGGCTGGTAGTTCTGGGGTGCACTGGGACAGTGAAATCAGGCCCAGCTGAGGTGTGCCCACCCCTTCCCCCAACCTATGCCCAGGGGAGCCTGGGTAATTGAGCATGTTCACTGCCTCAGTATTAAAGCCTTTTAACAGGGTGATAAAACTAGCACCGTGACTGTCTGCTGAGCACTGTGGGAAATGTGGTCTTACAGAGTTAAACTTAAATGCAATCTACTAAGGAAGGCCTGGCATGTGTAGGGGCTTGTTAAGGCCTAAAACATAAGCTAAGTGTCCACAGAAAACACTTGTTCAGTATGTTCAGTATGTGTTATTATGAATCATGTCAGACCGAATAAAAAAAGTTATTTTCAAGATGGTAGTTTCTCCAAACTCAGCTGTTAGAACTGAAAAGTACTGTGGGAAAATTAAGTGTGTGCGTGTGTGTGAGTGTGTTACCATGCACTTGGAGTTCAGCTAGCCAGAGCGTGCTGTGATGTGAAGTGTATAGTCAGGTATGAAAGCTAACTGTTGTAATATCAGACACTTTGCTGTACAGAATGTCAGTATCTGCAGAGGTGAGACCCTCCCTGCTGGAAGAAAACAAGAAGACTATAAAACAAGAAGGTCTGATGCCAGCTTCTTACTACTGCACATTAAAGCTTGTTCTAAATTGCTACAAATGCCCCATAAAATGGCAATGAAACTCAAGTGTGTGTGTAATAAGCTGCTGAGGTCAAGTAGCATTTGAGCTCATTCCCTGTAATCCTCTGTCTGAGCGTAGCCTGCTTTTTCTCCCTTTGGTTATGGTTAACATTCACACCAGACGAGTATCTCCTTTAGAACATCCTCAGAAACAACTTCTGCTGGGAGTTTGTGGCACAGTCGAGACACATCTTAAAGGAAGACAGATGGGCCAATCAGCTTTGTGTATAATAGCCCACCTGTCCTTCATAACCAGAAGGGGGGGGGGGGGGGGTGTTGGGGGCAGAGCCCAGCAAAGCTGTGAAAGGGCTAACAATAACACCGCTCTCCAGCCACAGATATTCTGTGATCTCAAATGACGACCCTGTTAATCACGGAAACAGCAGGCCTTTCAAAACGCCCTGCTAAACAGGAAACGCGACTCTGAACGTGCGCTAGGTGCTAATAACGCTTACAAAGCTCCAGCGCGGATGACCTGAGCAGGATCGCTCGGTTCTTCTGTGTGCACATGTACGCAAGAAACAATGTGGCGGAAATTCACAAGGAGACCATGCGCCTGCATTCCATGACATGAATTTAAAAAAAAAGAGGTCCTCATTTTGATGCCTAATTATTTTTTGGACTTGACAGCCTTGTAGCAGCCAGCACATTGTAGGTCACAACGGTTTCATTGGTTTCCTGAAAAGATGCACAGCGGTAAGCAAACCCATAATTACCACCCATAATGACGACATTCAGGCTTGCCTATAGAACTTTGTGCATAATTGTAAGAATCCTAGATTCTAAGAATATCTGCACTGCTTTGAGACAGCCACACCCCAAATGTTTGTTGGACATTTTAGCAATTGTGCTTATATAACAAACCCTACATATGAACTTTTAAACTTCAGAAGTGAAACATAATGGGAATATTCTTGTTTTTACTGAAAAAAAATAAAAACTCACTGTGAGTATCAAATGCCTTCCAAGGTTCATGTTCAGCCCCTTAACAAAGAGACCACAGCCTGGTAAATACAGTCTGTGTTCAATCATGATCAATGGAAACTTTGCAAAATATTTTATTCCAGTTCTTCAGCTTCTTTTAAAGAGATTTCAATGATTTATCTGAAAAAGACTAATATGTGCATGTGCTGCCTTGTCTTCAGAGATAAGCCAGTGCAACCCAGTAGAGATTCTTCGCTCATGATGAAAATAGCTTCTTCTGGTGAGCATGGTTGGTTTGATTTTGCCCATGTTTTTGAGAGGCAGGACGCACAGTGAAACTGATGTCCGTGACGGACGCCTGTGGGCATCCAATCACAGAGGTTCTGCAGCCCAGCCAGCTCAGCGAGGCTGGTGTCAGTCACGTAGTTAATGACCACTTCAGTGACGGCTCGCTATCAGCGTAATAAGAAGCACCTGTTAGCAGGGAGCCCAAACCCGGAGAGGGGTGTAATCAACCCCGGGGGACTGATTGAATCTTTCCTCCCGATGGTGGAGATGCGCTCCAGCGCACGGCTGCCTCCGTCCCGGCTTGCTAAGAACGGATCCTTGCGGATTACCCCGGGACCCGAGAGCCGGATGAGCCTTATTGGTTTATGATTGGCCCGAGCCTGACCACATTAACCCGCTGATTGTTCAAGAAGACATTATTAAGGGCTTGCAGAGGGGAAAAAAAATCCAGCCTTAATCATCCCACTCCTCGCGTCGCGTGGAGGAAACGCAGAAGCCAGGGAAGCCCCCCGGACGCTCACACAAGCATCAGGCAGAGTGAGTGCGGCTCCTTGTCGATTAAGGTTATTGTGCAATTTCATGTCATCTCCAGCACAATGAGGGATGAGATTAAGTTCAATTTGGGCCTGCAGTAGGATTTCCCCACCTCCGTCAGGGCCTAAGCTCCCGCCATGTCAGCCAGGCCCACTGGGAAATCAGCTATCTCCAGACAGGTCACCACTGGCCCATGTATATATTCATGGGCTTAATCTCACATCATTTCTGCGCTGCAGGGAAAGAAACGTATTTAATTTACACTCGATCCATTTTGGTTCACACAATGCACACTGGGGAGAAATCCATATTTGTGTCTTCCATAGTAAAAGCTCGTTCGGCTGGTGGAAAATATATCAGCTGGGGTGGGGTGGGCGGGGAGCAAATCCAGTTTGTGGAATTCAACCTGAAGAGTCTAAAACAGCGTGGCTTCTGTGGGAGTCAATTTGAGTGGAAGACTCCAACTTGTCTCCAGCAGATGCTGAGTGTGTATTAAACAGATTAATTATTAAAAACCTGCTTGACAGATGAAACAGGGGACCTCGGGCTAAAGAGAGAATGTTTGTTCTTCTGCCATATACTGTAGTCATTTGCTTTCAGCTCGCAAGTTATTAGGCACCTTGTTGAGGTTTGCGGGTTTGGTGTCATATGGGCTGTGCAGAAATCGTTTGTGCCTGTCCAAGATGGGACATCTGATGAAAATATGAGACACTCTTTAGATTTGATTCAGGGAATCAAATAGTTTGTCAGCAGGTGGTGAAGGCTGTCCAGAGAATTCATTATAGGCTCGGAAACAGTGATAAACCACTGTATATCTAGTATAAAACAGGAACCAGCATGAGCCACTATAAGTGTCTGGATAGTATTTTCACTATTAACCATTAAGCCATTAGAAAGCAAATTAGTGATTAGATTATCCAAGCGAATTGACAGTAGAGGGTTTTTCTATAATGAATCCCCTTTGCAAATAAAATGGAAGCATAAGGAGAATCTCCTCTTGTGTTTGTCTCCATCATAAAAGCCTCATGCATATTTACCAAAGCTAGAGACCAGGATGGCTGCCAAAGTCCTAAACAGTGGTGATTTGAATTGCTGTTTTGAAGAAAAACAGGAGATGCGTTGGATGCAGCTTCGCTATAAAAAAGTGTTAGAAGAGAAGCAGCGGAGACGCAAGGGCCGAGGACAGAGAGCGCGTCCCGCGGGCCGGCCAGATCTGCATCTGGCAGAGCGTCTGAGGGCCACCTGCTCCGGCAAGCTTCTCCAAGCTGTCCCCAAAACATCTGACCACAGAAATTGAGGACAAATTATTCTGAGATGTGAGCAAAAAAACAAACAAACAAACAAACAAAACAAGCGAGAAATGGCCAGACCTTCTCTCCTATTAGCCAGAGAAGCCGTGCGGTTACCTGGCCGCCTTGTTGCCTGTGTCATCGCTGGCAGGTCTGACACCCCCACCCCCCCCGAACTCGCTCCCTCCTCACCAGGCCCATGGGGAATGGGCCTCAGATGCAGATCACCACGATTAGCGCAGGACAGCCCTCCCCTCAGAGCGATTAGCATTCCCCTGGCGTGACCTACAGGTGTAGCCCAGATTAAGTGAATAAATTCATCGCCCAGAGGATCACTGGGCCTGACCCCCTGCTGCTGGGGCCCGAATAAGAATGTGCTGGGAGCTTACAGCCATGGCTGCGGCTGCAGCTCTGACCCTGGAGGACACAGGCCTGACAGCATGGTGGTGGTGGGGGGTCAGGGGAATGGGATGGATTTCCAAGGTTTACTATCAAAATAAACCTGCTAGTTCTTTCGTTTCCACAGCCATCCTGATATTTTCCACTGCATCTTTTGTATTTGCTGCTGTGTCTTCATGGACGTGTGGGGGTCTTCGGGTAATTCATGCTCGTGTATTGTTTCTTGTAATTTCATCTGAAGCTGGCTTGTTTGTCTTTCCCTGTTGGACTTGCTTGCTTGGGTTCTCATCATTTTATGTTATTTGTATAAGGCACAGTGGTCCATTTTCCCCACTTTATTAAAACCACTTTCCTCAGAGTGTGTCAGGATGTCTTCTCAATTTACAGTCAGCCTGTGACAGGGCGTCGATCGGGGCGGGCGTATGTGAGCAAAGGGAAGATTCCTTTATGCCCTAAGCGTTTTAGCGGAGGCAAGAACTGGCTTAAAGGGTGTCTACACCCACGCTGCCACATTGCTCTCAGATTGCACCCCAAGTAAAAGCTGAGCCCTTGAAACAAATGCATCGTGCACAGTGCTTCTTACAAAGGATTCCATCTCTGGGCTGCTCTGATTGCGAGAAGCGGTGTAAAGAGTATATTTGTGCCCTGAATAAGTTGACCGTCTCTCTCAGTCGACATTCTAGGCTTCAGATAGTTGCTAATGTTGTTAATGAGTGAAAGTGGAAACCGCTGGTCTTTATTTCGGTCTCTCTCACATCTCAGTTAGCTCTTCCAAGCCACCCTGTGGTTTTACAGGGCAATATCTGAATGATACATGGAAATGACAAGCATAGGCTGTTCTGTGTGGTGTCATTATTTCCAGAGTTGCCGCTATTAGTCATATAGCACAGCTAACTTTTTTCTTTTTTTGTCGAGCTGATTGTTAGTGGAAATAAGGGTGTTAGGACGCTTTTGTTTGTTTCTTATTGCTTCAGAGTTGTATTGAATAAACTAAAGAGCAGCACTTACCGCAACAGATATCTTAAAACACACAGTAGTCAAGCAGGGATCAATGAACCTTTCCTGTCAGTTTGGCGTTTTATTAAAAATGGAAGACTCGTAGGTGCTGTTGAATCGTAGGGCTTCTCTTTCGTATGGATGACAGTGATTTGCCGTTGTGTCTCAGAAACATCAAACCGCTAACTGTCTGTGGCACCGCATGTAAAGCCAGTTCTCGCGGCTGCGGTTTTGAACCGCTAAACCGTTCGCTGCTAGCTATATGCAGAGCAGGTAACGTCAGCGCGAGACGTCTGGAAAAGCGCGGCTTTTTTTTTTTTTTCAGTGCCCGCGCTTTCTCTGCTGCGTCACGTGGATCTGTACGTCGTAGCGGCGGCATTTAAAATGACCGAGTCACAGCAGTCAGTGAACGAGGGCACAGCGTACACACACGGCAAGACAAGCGCTTATTTCAGTATTTAGCTGGCGTTTTCTCCTTGGTTTCACTCAGGAAACTACGACCGCAATTTCAGATTCTCATGTCAACCCTGGCTAAAGAAAGTAGCTCTGAAACTATATTTGGGTTCTAAAGGAGCCTTGTGCAACTATGCATCTTCTCAGCTAACCTCTGTCATAATCTTCCCATTCAACAAGAGAGAGCTGGCATTAGTTTGAATTACAGTGTGGTTTTTCCAACAGCTTTTCAAAGGCTCCCTAGTTTTTCAGTTTTCCATTACTATTTCTTTTAGTAATATTCTTTTGCAATCAATCACTGAATTAGCTTGTACATTAAATGCCTTTCAGTTTAGCAATTCGCTTTACATATTCAAGGCAGTTTGTATTTTTTTTCTAATTGCATTAAATGTGAGAAATGTGGATAATGATGCCTCCTTTACCCTGATCGTTCTGCAAGGGGCCTGTATTAAAGTGACCTCCTAGTCCCTGCTGGCTTCAGTCTTCGGACAGCAAACTTTTGGTCACAGACGTGTCTACCGTATTTGGTATTAATTGAGTGGTAATGAAGTGGGTTCGCTGAATATTGTCACCCGAGTTGCGTTTGTTTCAATAGCAGTTTGCATGATGAGGTCTGCGTAGGCTGCTCTGAGAAAAGCTGTTTCAGGGCTCAACTGGCCACAGATGAACATAAGGATCATTAGCATAAAGGTCAGACCATGTGCGAGCGCATGCACGAGTGTGTGTTCGAGCACACCGCGTATTATCCCGTCCATTTGATTCGCAGTGTCTCGTGAAACACAGACGAAGAGTAAAACTGCATCCAAAGTGAAATATCTGGCTGTGGACGTAATGAAGCGGTGTGTGTGTGAAGCAGGTTTCGTTCCTCTCCGCTGCTGCCGTACTTATCAAAAGATACGGTTGCTCGTACGCAGCGTTTGAATCCTAAGGACCTTGGGGAGCAGATTTGTCTCTCACAAGCTCCCTTCTAACGGGGATTAAGGGGATTAGAAACCATAAAATGACCAAGCGTGGGCTCTCTGAGCGGCCCGGCCTTTCTCAGCGCCCCCCGTCCCGGGACGGACCCGAGGCGAGTTTACACAGTTCCCTTGAAAGGCCCTCGTTACCATGACAAAGAACCCAGCAATTCGCTGATCCCGCAGAATGGCAGACAATGAACTCGCCCCGGTCCACCTAGCTAATTTTCATCTGAACAAATGACATTACACTTGGCAATGACATTGTTCTAAACTCGAACACGGCACTGTTCTTTCTTCACCGAGCTCAAGGTGTCATATTAATTATTTAAATCTCCAGAAAATTTCCAGCTCTATTCCTCCAAGGCCTTACCCAGTGCCAGAAGGTCTGGAATCTGCATTAGTTTTGTTAATTAGAGCTGAAACAAGGCTTTGATCTCAATGAAAATCAAAAAAAGGGAAACTTCCAGAATGAATTATTTTCTTTCTAACCTATTTTTTCTGTAAGCGTTCTTTATGCTCTCCTCTTGTGTGTTTATTATGGCTATGTGAAACTGTGATTTAGCGCACACAATGGTAGGTGTAAGGTGAAAGGTTTCTGCAGTTAACCAGCTTTATAAGGTCGAAAGGTATGCGAAAGGTAACCATAGCACATTTCTCATCCACTCTGTTTCACAAGGCCACTTCACACAAACATCAGTGTAAAGGAGTTGCAAGTAATGTGAATGTGTGTGTGTGTGTGTGTGTGTGTGTATGTGTGCGTGTGTGTGTGTGTGTTCTTAAGGAGGTGGATGTTTGGGGGAGTAAAAGAGAAAACCCTTTTTCTTTGTGTTTGCCAAAAAACCTTTTGTCTAAATCCTCACTGAACAAGAATCTAAGACAAAAAGCGTGTAATTACAATCCTGCCAAATCAAATCAATATTCAGGCCTGTGCGGCACATGCACATTTCAATCTGAAAATGTGTTTGACAATTAAACAACACATCTGAGTGGCACTTTCTGGTTGGAGAAAACAGCTTTGTACAATATGAAACTGTACACAGGGCCTGAAATCAATCATATACTTGACACACTTATCTGAACACTGGGAACAGCACGATGTATTCCATCTACTGGCAGAATATAGCAAACCATTTTATTCTTACACTTTTAAACTTTTTACCATAGGTATTTTAGTAGCTTTTTTTTTAAAGTCTGAGCAGTATTTCACAGTTTAAAGATTTCCATTACTGCTAACAGAAAAGAGATGACAAAAAATTTCTTTAACAATAGTCCTGCAGGAACATTGCATTAATTTAACTCAAAGTAATCATGTCATAGTCTTTGAGTTAAATGTTATTTATCATTACTGGATGGAGTTGTTTGTTTGTTTGTTGCACTAGACAAGACATTTTAGATGCTGTGCAGGAAAAGTTACTTTGTGACCGATCATTTGACAAGCACCAAGCCAGTAAAACCTGCTCAGTGAATCGGAAAAATAGAGAATCGGCTTAATAATTAGTTGATTCATTGAATTCTGTGCTAGAGGAAATAAAACATGAATCTTTATCTGCGCTATCAGGCCCAGTTCACTCCGGCTGTACCACATTACAGATGCGCAGTGTAAGTGGCGTTCAGTGCCTCAGGGAGTGTGCACTACTTAAGCACAGGTTGGTAAAACATTTTTAAAATTTACACATGATTTTGTTTGTAACCAACCAAGAGGTATTTTGGATGTGCTTTCGTATTAAGGGCTTGTCCTTCCTGGCTGGCTGATAAGGAGCAAGATGGGCGTCTGTGATGTGTGTAAACTGGCTATTTCCATGACAGGCCTAAAACCTGCTCTGGCTTATATTGAGCTGTAAATTTTTAGATTTTTGTTTTAAGTTAATGTAAAACTCTTAAATGATTCCTAGACTGTACAAAACCTGGCGTACCAGTGACCACTGGGACTCACCAACCCTGTGGTCAGCAGTTGGTCCAGATAAGCAAGAGCTGCTTACAAGAATGAAGACTCCAGATCGGTTTATTTAAATGCTTTGTGTAGGTAAAGTAGGACCTTAAACAACTAAAACACGTAGGTTACCTGCTCTTAAAAAGTTTTTTAAAGAACATACACACACACACATTTAAATAACTAGTCACATCAAATCATTATGGCTACCTTTGTTTAAAAGTTGAATTACACATAATTAAGAACTAATTTGGAAAAAGAACAAAAGTGAAAAGAGAATCGGTTGAGTTTGTGCTTGGTGTGGACGGAAAGAAAGACAGTACCCTGCTTCTCTGTAGCACAGGTGTGTCAGGAAACCACTGAAACCCCGCAGTCCTGCTGATACACTGCAACCTGTACATATGTGAGTAGCTTTCATCAGGGAGCCGTTGTTTTGTGTTGAGAAATGGTTAAAAAACGACTGCAAGCCTTCTGGAGGAAACTGTATTTTTGACATTGTCACAAGCTGGAGGTCATTCGAGGTCAATTCGTGCGTTCTTGTTAGTTCTGATGTTCACTGTTGCGTTTGGAGGTTTTGCCCGTAATCCACACACACATTGATCTTCGTCTATTTGCGATTCCATTTATTCATGCATCGTAGGCCGTGACTGGTTAACTGTCCCTCAGCAAGAGGTAGCATAATCAACGCGCTCGGTCCAATCACGGCTCGGCCGGTTAGTCGGCTCGGCCAATTTGGCCCCTCCATTATCCACAGCTTAGATGGAGATCAAACTCCAGTGGATGCTGGTCTCCCTCTGCCTCTCTTTCTGTCTTTCAAATCCCCCCATTTATTTATACCCCCCCCCTGCCGCAGCCCACGTTAAGGTTTAGCACTGGAAAGTGAAATAATTACACGGGAGCCTCACTAGCCCGTGGCACACGGGCTTGATGTTGACCCACCGTGCCCCGGAGTCTGCCCACTCCCAAAGCTTCACCCGAACAGGCGTCAATGAATACAAAGGATCCAGGGGATTAGCCTATAAGACATTTGGTGGCCATTGTTCTTCCGCCATAAATGAGTCTCACCAGTCGCATGCAGCATGGGCCAGATCTGGGACAGCGCTGTGAGGAAATCGAATAATTATCCCTCGCTTTCTCTCTCTCTTCCTCTCCCTCTCTCTCTCTCTTTTTCTCTGTCTCCTTCGAGCTCTGAAAAAAAAAATGACACTTTTGGTCTCTGATCCCAAATCTTGGACATTAGCAATTGAATAGAGAGCTTTCATACTGTATATCATTTTAATCTTTCATGTTTAGATGCACCAGATGGCTTATTGCGGCTCACGCCGAGGAGAAAGAGAGACAAATGGCCTTGTCTCTTTTACGGAGAGATCAACAGGAAAAATGGCATTCATATAAGGTGAGCTTTGGATAATTGTATATCTGTCTGTTTGGAGGCTGTGCTGCATCCTCCTACTGCCTATAAATCATAAAACTATTAATAACGGACAGATGTGGGTCCAAGGGAATGAGGTGCCTTTGGATACCACATAGGAAGCAAGAAATATGGTGGACAAAGTTTGGTGGAACATGTATTATAGATTATTAATGTAATACCTTTCACCATAGCTATCACCTGGTCAAATACCTTGCATACAACTCATATTTTTAAATGTTGTGCTTGGAATAGAAAAGAACGGAAAGGTCCGATGGTCTCATACTGTCTTCAGCGCTGATATGCTGTAATGCTCAGAATATCACACTGCTGTGTGCAGCCTGAACTCTGCAATGTGCTGTTTGTGCAATAACTGGGTGCAATCGGATATAAATGGGTAGGAAGAGAATATGCACAGCAGGAGAGTTCACTGCAGTGTCTGATAAAACATTTCCTGGTCAGCGCAGTCTTTTGCACATGCAGGCCAGTCTCAGAGTGGATAATCACCTCAGTCTGGAGGAAGGTGTACAAGGAGATTCAGTGTGGTGCTGGGTTTGTTTGTGCTGGGTGGGACTTTTGTCCAGGAGGAGGGGGGGGGGGGGGTCTCCTCTGTTTTATTTCATCTTGATACACTTTGCATTTGTCTCCCTCCTCTCCACCTTTCTGTCAGACCTCCAAAAGGAAACAATAAGGTTTAATCTTCACTGCTGACAATGACGCATGAGCTTGGATGAAAAACACTTTTCAGGTGTTGTCATTAAAAAGCCATTTTTTTCCATAGCCCCCACCCCAGTTGAGAGAAATATAAAGAAAGGCCCCAAAGTGTAATGTGTTAATACCTCTGAAGGGCCTCGTTGGCATCTGTGGTTTGCAGACTGCTGGGATTGTCTTCTCTTTTTCAATTACCTGGTCCTTTCAACTTTGCTCAAAATGAAAAACGTGCCTGTGGTTCGGTGGTGGTGGGCACAGACCGTGGCTCCTCTGTCTCTCTGTGCGAGTGTGTGTGTGTGTGTTTTCTTACACTCTGAAAAAACTGTTAACATGATATGCTAAAATCTGTTATTACAGGCAATCATAATGTTGTTATTAACCTTGCAGGCACATACTAGATAAATAATGATGTCATTCATCGTGGAAGCGTTAATATTATCCAGTACAAGTTTGTATTCTGACCTCATCAAAAAACAATGCAGTGCAGATGATGAAATAGTTTGCAAAGACAAGTGTTTCTGAAATCATTTAGTAAACTGACTTTAAACTGATGGAGCTGTTGTAGGCTGTTTAATCCAGCTTCTAAGTCTGAAAATATGTGGTTTGCACTAAAGTATAAAACAAACGTGCATCATGCACTAGGATTATCCTTTTGGTTATAAATAATGAGTATTTATCAGTATTTAATAAGCCTGTTCAGAATGGCTTTAGAGAACTTTACAGTATTCAACCATACACCCTTCAGTGCAAACATTCCTTTGTAGTTCTCAAGAGCATTTGCACCTCCACAAAAAAACGTGACACTAAACATCTCTGCTCTGATGTTTAACTACAGTATCGGAGTGTGCATGTGCTTTGATCTAAGGAGGGCAGGTAATTAAGTGTGGAAAACATGATCTTTGTGAGAAGTGAGCATGTCTGGGTGATGACACGCGGTTTATAGAGATCACAGTTCCGCAAATATTTATGTAGCAAGAGTTTGAGATGAAAAAGACACATCAGCGAGAGAGAGAGGGAAGTGAAGCCAGGTTGAGCTTAGCCTCAGTTCATGGAGAACCTCCTTTATCCTCGAAAAGATGCACATCACATTTTTACTCCTCTGCACACTAACACCTGAGTAGTTGAACAGTGCTTTGGGGACCAATAAAAACAAGACAAAAAGCCTTTTTTGAATTCAAATTGAAAAACAAAAATCCATGTGTGCAGGTGTGTGTGAGGTAAAAGGGACTCAATCTTGTCATCTTTCAAATTATTATTCTCATTGCTTTGCTTGTTTGTTTGTTTGTTGTTATTTTTGGCAAGAGTGCCAACCTTTATCAGCTGGTTGAGGTGAAGGAGCAGAGTGTTCAGGGCCTGTGGCCAAAGGGGAGGTGCGAACACAAGGGCTGGCTGAGAGGAGTGGAGCAGAAGCTCGCTCTGCGTGGAGCTCTCCATGAAAGCCTCCAGCTTCATCTTCCACAAAGAGCCTAGCAGCCCGTCATCGACCAGCGTTTAAGTCGGTCAGCGCTCTCCTCTGGGCCGCGGAGACCAACTCCAGCCATGCTGGTCGTGTTAGGAACACCTGAATGCAGCAGGAGCTCCTCAGTACGTCTCTGGGGGGGAGGCCGTGCACACCACACCCCGAGCCGCCTGGGTGCGCATGCACGTTTGTGTTTTTTATTTTGTTTTCTTGTGTTTTTCTTGTTGATTTATCCCGTTCACATTGTTAGTGTTCTGAATAATTTCTCACCAAACAAGTCACTTTATTTCTAAGAGCATGGATCCCTAGTGGCTAATTACAGCGTGTCTGCCGCTCTCAGTGAAGCTGTACCCAGACAATAAAAGGCCACTTTCCCCGCTCAACGTTTGTGTTCAGAGAGGCCTGCATCAAAACTGCTTGTTTCGCACGCAATTGGCCAAATAATCTTTTTGTTACATGGCACTGTGGTAGAAGGCTCACACATGCTAAGGTTTCCTCCTACTGTGACACTTTAAGAGCGTCTGATAAAACCGCCAGAGCTGGGTGTGGAGTGATGGCTCGCTGCAGAATCGTGGTGCTATGCAGATCATTAGCTTTGGTCTCATGGTCTCGTTGGGAAAATACAAACACACACACACACACATGTGCACACACTCTGTGGCACGCACACATGCTGGAGTGCTTGGACGACCTGGATTTTTCATGCTGGCCGTTTAGGCCGGTTGAATGCTGGAACTGTGGCTTCCAGATGGTGGGTTGGTGTTTATGCGTGTTTGTGTTTGTGCGCGTGTGTGTGTGTGTGTGTGTGCGTGCGTGTGTGTGTGTGTGAGAGAGAGAGAGAGATAGAGAGATAGAGAGAGAGAGAAAATAGGGGGAAAAAATTCAACCCAACAGCGCTTGAGGAAAAGTTAGCTCAGTGCTGGGTTATGTACCGCATGCATCATTAATGAGCACACCCCGCGGTCCAGTCAGATCTCCCCCCGACTCCAGCAGGCTACGCTCTTGTCCTGACCACCCTGGTGCTGCGTGTTCGCGGCCACGGAGCCCCCCGGATGTTTCACTTCGGCATGCGCCCTTCCAGCAAACTGCAGAGCCTGGTTGAAGAAGGAAGAAGGCGTGACTGGCCTGTCCTGGCATCACGCGGGATCGCGGTCTGGCTCGGTCCACCCCCCCCCCGCACGGGTTCCCTACGGCCGGCCAGGCGTCCCGTCCGTCAGCTGCTCTTAAATTCCTCTCGCCTTTTTTCGCGCAATCATACACCTGCCAAATTGCTCCTTGATATTTGCTATTTCGAGCTGAGCACTATGACGGGGCGAGACGTGTTTTCCCTGTCGCCTTGGTAACTGTGTCAAGGACGGACTTTAATTGGCCCGGCTTGTCCATTCTCCGCCACTGAAAAAGACCAAACAGTGCAACTCGGAGAAAGGCGAAAAAGCTCTCCCCGTGGTGATTAAGATGCGGAGACAGACACGTGTGTGGCACGGGCACCCTTGCTGACCGAGGGCCTTAGCCCAGGCTGAGGCGGGTGACGGGCAGGTGCCAGGGCGGGAGCCAGGAAGCCCGCCGTGAGAGACGCTTCCTTCGAACAGAACCTTTCCAGCCCTGATGAAGACGTCACATTTTCACAATGTCTGCCATCAACACGTGCCTGTTCCCAATATCACGCCATCACCGATATAGAAACCCTCACAAAAATAAACACACTGCATACAAAGCAGGAAGACAAGGAGCCTCAGGCCTGGTTTAAGATCTTCGGGTGGAGATGCTGCAGCTCTTCCATGATTCTGCTGCTCCACCCCACGACCACAGAGGCACCGTCAAGCCCCGCCCAGTATCAGCCTAGACAGCGAGCTCTCACTTGTGGCTGGAGGTCAGAGGTCAGCGTCAGACGCGGGCACACAGTCGGCCCTGGCACTGGCCAGGTCGGGTGGCACTGCCTGTCTAAACCTGGCAGGTTATTTTCAGCACTAATCACGCCACCCGCTCCTCACAGGTAGCACCAGGCCCCGGCGAGTGAGACTTTAAACAAAAGTCTAATGATAGAGGAATGACACTGGGCTTAAATGAACTCGTGTTGAATTCTGTCTCCCAGAGCTGAAACACCATCTCTCTCACATGAGCCACGAAGGGTTAATGCATGCGGCAGAAAATATCATATGAAATCATGCAATTAGGAACAGGACAGTGTCGAGACTTAGTTCTAATCCGGTAATCATTGGTGACTGTGATGACCTCACTTTGTGAATACAGTACAACATACTATTTACCATGCGCTGTGTTTAACTTAAATACTGGTACGTAAATATTTCAGGACATGTCATTTAAAATCTTTAGCTTGTGAACATACTGTGAACATATTATACTCAGTAATATATATCACTGTCTCTTTAGCATCAGTTTAAGCATATTTTTGGTTGTACTGGCTGCCTGAAATTCAAGTCTCTAATTAAGCAGTCAAAACTGCTAACAATGTCAATGTTTCAGAGTGTTTGTCTCAGTACATTCACAAACTGTGCAGAAGCTGTGACAGTAGCTTTGGTAAGCCATTTAGTTTATGTAATTTGCTGGCTGTGATTCTCTCTCTCTCTCTCTCTCTCTCTCTCTCTCTCTCTCTCTCTCTCTCTCTCTCTCTCTCTCTCTCTCTCT
>JAOYMR010000023.1:6161724-6192975 GCA_025802075.1 Tenebrosternarchus preto
GAGGTGGGGGGGGGGTGGGGGTTGGAATCTATCAGGCCCTTTTTCCGAGCTGCCGGAGCCAGAGAGCCACTCGTGCATGTGCAACGAGGCTATTCCCCGCGGAAGAGCTGCACGCAGCGGCTGGAGACCTGCTTAAGACGGCATCATGCGCAAAGTGGGTAAACACTTCTTGACATGTTTTCAATATGATTACATTAGAACAAGCAGCGTTTGATTGAAAAGCTAATATTCAAGCCATGCAAATCATCAATCACGGGGAGCGACGTATTAATTATTCAATAAAACAGTCTAATTCAAGAATCAATGTTGGGACTGGGAAGAGAGATGGGGAAAGCTCCCAGCAGAGAGAGAGAAGGGAATCATGAAAAAGGAATAGGGAATTACCCCTCTCTCAGAGCTGTGGGCCACTCTACCCGAGCTGTCAAAAACAACTGCCGCTCCTCTGTTTCATCTCGCTAAGTTTAAAGATGACTTTGGAAACACTCGATTTTCTCCCCCCCTCACCAAACTCATTAGGTCTTCGTACCTCGTTAGTTTAGGGGGTTTTAACCCTCCCTTTCCATCTTTCTCTGTCTTCCTCATACTTGTCTTTTGCTTGAAAATCATCGTTACTCGTCCTCTCCCTCACAGTCATGGTTTGAAGTTACCAATTGGTGGCTGTGATCTTGGGCAATTACCAACTGGGCCAAATTTTATCCTTGGGAATTCATTATTTACATTCAATTAAACAAACTGATCAATCGGCTCTACTGTATGGGGCCGCCAGTCTAACGAAGGCAGTCGCCAGGGCAAGATTAGCCTGATCTAATACAAAGGCCTCTAAAGTTTGTCACTCAAGAACAGCCTCAAAGGTATTTCTCCAAAGAAAACCCACGTGGCCCATTTTTTAGAGTGATAAGGGTGCTCTTTATTAGTTCTGAAACATGCATTATTGATGTCATAATTGGACCCAGAAGTCTGCAGAAAGTTGGAGACCCATGAATAACTTCATTTAGTTTGGGCCCCTGGATTCATTTGTGAAGGGTTTGAACACATCTGAAGGCCAATGTTAACAACCCCTGTGTTGCACAACTTTGTAAACTTTAACGATGAGTTAGAGCAGTCATATGTCAACCAAACATCACGAAGCTTCGGTTTGCTGTAGATTCATTTCAGTCCTCCCTTGTCGTCTGTGAACGTACAGCTGACTTTGATGGTTTCCTGTTTGATGTTGAACCTGATGCAGCCAGGACACCAGATGCTTTTGTCAAAGCACTTTATTATACAAATGTATTTATCTGAAGCAAAACGCTAGAATATGACATCCTAAAGCATCTTGGTTTTTGAGGTTTAGCTACTGGATTTCCCACAGCAAGACCTCCGGTTATCTGATAAGCTTGTGGTTAATGAATAGCTAACAAAGTCAATAGCTGAGACCTACTGTCAGGATAATTGCTTTAATGCCAGCCGCAGATTTGTTGGATCTAGAGCCTCTACAGCATCATTCTTCTTGGCCGCCATTAAACAGCAGTTTTCCTTTCCCCTTGTTGGCCGGTTTTCCTGAGTGTGGGGCCGTCATTCATGGTAGCGACATTTTTCTCTTCAGTTCAAAGATGAAGGCTTGTCATTTTATGTGAGACTTCTCAAGAGTAAACAAGTATGCAAGCCAAATCTTCAAGATAAGTGGAAAAACCATTCCTACAGCTGTGGGGATCTTACAAAATTGTACCGTTCTTTGTTCCGAATTGGTGTCTGACTGCTACGGGCCTAAAATTTGCAAAAGAAGGTGCACATAAATGTTAAATAAAGGGTCAGTGGTCAGGTGAGATGGGTCCACCCTGAGCATCCACTCTGTGAACCTTTTGGTCATCGGTGCAACCTACTGTACACCATGTTGTTTGAGGGAATAAGATCCGTGCTGGTTTGAGGTTCTCTCCTGACAGGAGCTGACTAGGGCTTCCCATAATCCAGCCAGGTTTGTGAGAAGCCCCCATTGGTTCCCCCTTAATCTCTCTATTGTTCACATCTATTTGTCTGCTAATTTATCTCATCCTCTTTTCTTATTAGTCTCTATAACGTTTCCAAATATAGTCGGACTCTGGCCTTAAACACCCTCTGCATACTGAAAGCACAAAGTGAAAACAGGAATAACAGAAGCAGGAGCAAAAGGGTATTAGTTTCAGACTCTGACCAGAATGGAACCCAGCCTATGGCCTCATCTAGCCTTACTCCTACACACACACACACACACACACACACACACACACACACACACACATTTCTGAAAGGCAACACCATAGCCCCTCACCATGCATGTTAAACAATACTCTGACTGTCAACAATGACGCATTTATTAACGGCTACAGCCTCCTCTGTAGTTATTTTTATAATTACCTCCCATGAGGCTTCACCAGCACCGCAGACACACAGTACACAGACGCTATCGCCTTTGCTACGCATGGACGTGTGTGTGTGTTTGTGTGTGTGTGTGTGTGTGTGTGTGTGACTGCACTGGTCGACAATATGAAACAGCAGTCAACAAATAGGCCCAAACCGAATTATGAAGAGATTTATGTATATGGTACTGTGTTCTGCTGTACTGGGGGACTGTGATACAGCAAGTTCTCAAAGGGCGCTGGATGATTGTGGATCAGTCGATGCCTCATCGCAGATTGATGGCTCTGCAGAATGTTCTAGTCCTTCACAAAGGAAAGTATTGATTGCTGTTGGCTTTGTATTCAGCCTCCATTTGTTGGTCAGGGTTGGTTTGAGCAGTGCGACCCTTAACAGTCCCGCACCAGTGTGAGCGAGTGGACAGTCAGGGATAGAAACTCAGGGGCCTGAACATGGAGGACTTACCTCAGCATGTTTACAAGAACGTGTGCTTACAAGCTGTTGGCACTGGCCTAACCCTGGTCAAGGTCAGTTTATTAGTCGTCAGTAAATTGTTTTGTTCCACTGTTTTGCCAAGAGTTTTGATGTGCATAAATAAATGGCTTTGAAATTAAACAGTGATGTCATTAGACACGTCTTTTTGATGTATTTCCCAACTGAAAGACATCAGTTTAACCAAACCTTTAATATAGTCAGATGCCTTGATTTTTTGGAGTTCTAACATCATGCTTCTTTTCTCTTTGCGCTGTTGTATAAAGATTTGTAAAAATAATTTTCAGCACTACCTTTTGCACAATAAAAGCACTTCAGTATAATATCAGATCATTAGGCGAGACTATAGTCTGACACATGGAAAAAGCCATCAGAAATGTCACTGCAAACATCCTTGTTCTCTAATTTATAAACAAAAGGAAAATGCACGTTTTCTCCCTTTCAAGTCCTGCTTTTGGAAATAATTATGACTAGATGAAAGCGTCAGGATTCCTTCCTCTGTTCTGTGAACTCTGGATATTTTCCCTATTGTCAAAAAATGGGGATTGGACTTCATGTGGCTGTCAGCCTATGCGGTTCGCCCTGTCTCCTCTCTCCTCCTCAGTCCCACGCCTGAAAGACGCCGCAAGCTCTGGGAGAGAACCTGGCAGCAGTAGCTGGAGACAGGCAATAGCTGACAGGGTGGCGGGACGCTGCTGCTGCTGTATTGGCATGTTGATATGATGCTGAGTTCAATCTTAGTGGCAGCCTCTCTCGCCTGATCTACTTACGCCAGCCTTAACGGAATATTAATCTGCGGATAGACTTCAATATCAGCACGAGATGCAAACGTGTTGTCAAAATATTTTCAAAAAACAAATTTGAGAGAGACAAGTGTGCTAATTATTTAAATACAATGTCAAGGGGAATGAATATTCACGAGTCTTTTACATAAAGCCCACCCACTCTATTTCTACTGTACTATAAATGCATAAATGTCACTTTTATCAAGTGTCCGTATAAACCAGTGTTCAGAGCATTTATGTAAAGCTAAATGTTAATTAAAAACATTCAGCCAACACCACAGAACCAGTTCATTCATAAAGGTGGCAAAAATCAGTTCACAGTTCACAATCAGCTGATGCTAGTAATGATTGTAGTGGATTTGAACTTTGAACTCACTGTAAAATATATGGAATCAGATTAACTGCAGCTGTAGAGTAAGTGTTTCTAAAAAAAACTGATCACACAGTGGCTGACTAGTTCAGTAATATGCACAGAATCAATTTTCTGAAACAAATCAAACGTCACTGGTCTTATCACGAGCTCCCAGTCAGTCTCAGGTGTTTACACTAAATTTCACATGAACAAGAGACTTGGAGCACAGATGTAGAGCTCATAAATCTTCAGCTAACAACTAAGCTAATGAAAGCTAATGAGCTAATGAAAATAAATGCTTCTGGAGCTCCTGGCAGCCCTGTGAAGGTGACCCGTCTTGAGCAGGGTCCCGTTTTGGCTGGGCAGACCGTTTAAAGCCGTGTAAGAATCCCCCCCCCCAGCGCAAGACTGTACATCAGGATTTCTCTAGTTATGTCTTTAAGTGAGTCCCCTGTCATCGAGGATGAAATGGGAAATGAACTGAGGCCTGTTTAATAGGGATTTCAAGCAAACTCCTTATAAAAATGTCCATTTCTCATCCCTGGGGCCTAATTGGTTTCCGGTTCCTGCGTCCATGCGGTGCGGTAAATTGAATGCGTCCTTTCTTCCCCAGCTCAAGCGTTTCGAGTGCTGCAATCAGCTGCGTTCGGCTCCAGTTAATATGGGCCGAGAGGATATGAGCAGAGGAAAAGCACGCAGAGCACATTCCACCCGCAATTAATGTTCATTAAGACCTTAAGGAGGGAAAACACTCTGGCCGCTTTGTGTCGCGTTCCTGGCCCTGATTGCTGCAGAGATGCCAGGCTCTGGACCATAACATTTCACTCCAGATCTCCACCTGGCCAAGTTAATCAAACTCAAACTAACCCTTACACCATAGACGTACAACAACTAGAAACCATTACAACCAGCTATTCATATACTAATCACTGATGAGTGTTTTTTTATATATATATAAATTATCAAAGCATTTCTTTGCTCTTTATTTCTGGTTTAATGGAACTTATTTCATGCTACTGGTGAAATACTTCTCAATTTGTAGATAAATCTATCTTAAGAAGTTGTGTTTTACCAGAGAGGTTCTTGGCAGAGGTGAGAAAACAGATTAAGTAAAAAAACTAAAGTGTTTGCAGTGTTATAATGAGGTCTGTGTGTAAACACTGCACAGATTTATAGGTGCTAAATGCCCTTTAGAACACATGGTTTCAGTGTCATAGTGGTGAGGTCGTACAAACCTCACCTGGTGCCGAGACCAGAAAGTTCTCAAAAGGTTCAAACTGGACCTGGCGCTGGGACAGAACCGTAGGGTTCGAACTGGACCTGCTGGACACTTGGGCATTAGTGAGAACCACATGAAATCATAACAAGGCACATGTTCCGCAAACTCGTTAAGCAATGCTAGCGATGGCCATTAATCACAGGCCTGTAAGACGTACCTTCACACCCTGAGCCAGGACTGCGAGGAGGAGGGGGGGGAGGGCTCTGAGGTTAATGAAGGAACAGAGGCAATCCAGCAGGATACAGGCACCAGTTACTGATGACCATTCCAGAGGCTGCCGGCCTGCCCACATCGCTCAGACAAGGCCGGGGATTTAGGGCACATGCCCGTGCGGCACATTACATCGACCCAGCGCACTGCTCAAATGTGTCCGCTGGGAGGTACAGGGGCAGGATTTGCTCTGTCCAGGACAAGAGGAAGAGGACTCAGCGGTGATCATATCAGACCGGCAGGACTTGAGCAAAGCTTTGCAAACGTGTGTCATTATGACTTCATGGTCAGCGTGTCTCTTTTTTGAAGCCATATGTTATTTTAGCTTTGGGCCTTTTTCGTTAGTCTCCAGGACTGAGCCGTGCTGTTTTCTCCCATAACCAATCTATTCGGTTCGCTGAACATTTCCATGTTGTGCAAAATTCTCTGCTTCTTCTCTGCCAATCAAAAAAATAAATAAATAAAAATCCATTGCAGATAATGAGCATAACTTGAATTATTATGAACTGCCAAACAGTATATTAATTGCAGTCAAAAAAGACTTTTATTTTGTTTAGTTTGCGACAAAGCAGCCACAGAAAAAAAAAAATGTCAAAGCCACAACAGAAGAAAAGAAAAGACAAAGCTAAACACCTACAGGTTTGTTTGTTCTTCTGCCAGGTCAAACACTTTTGTTTCTCTCTCTCTCTCTCTCTCTCTCTCTCTCTCTCTCTCTCTCTCTCTCTCTCTCTCTCTCTCTCTTTCCCCTCTTTTTCACCTTAATTCTAGTTTACAGCCAAGGGGTAATCACTTCAGAATAGGGCGTGCTTTCCATGCAAGTATGAATCTCAACTAGCCAGGGTCCAAGTCCATTGCAGCGTTATACTGAATTCTAATGGTTGGCTAAGAAAGCCTGACAGCAAAACTTGACATGGGCATTAAATCATTGCCCCAAGGAATCCTCCATCCTGCACCTCCTGACAGGAACACTGTCATCTCTGCCAGGGCATTTCCTATCCCTCTTGACAACACTGGATCAGAATTAGTCATTGCATTAGATGTAAATTGGTGCTGTTCAAGGATAATAATGAGCACCAAGATACATGTCGTTGTCACTGACATGACGCCATTTTGATACTGTCTCCCACTGGTTTATTATGTCTAATGGTATTCAGGCCGTGACTGGCCGGAAAGTTTATTTTCAGGTTATGCACTTGTATTTTTGTGTTTGTTTGGACACTTTCTCTGCACAAAGTGTCCAGAGCAGAGCTCCACACAGAGGGTCAGTCTGGCGGTGTTTACCCAGCTGTCTCGGTGACGGCTGATGGCTTTGCGTATGACATGCTCTGGCATTAAGGTTGACTAGCCAACAAGTTCGACTGCATGGACAGCTGCGTGCCTCCACAGGCACCACTATAGTGCAAAGCGAAACCTGGTTCGAGCTCATGGTGCTTCATCCTTCACCGTGCTTATATAATCAATACCCTGCCGTGTTGCCTCATTATTATCTCGAGTACATATTTCCTGTACCAACCAAATGCGGATGTTTAAACCGTTTAGATTATATAGATCCTCAGAGTGAAAATATCTGACAAGGTAACCCTCCCCTTATCTAATCCATTTCTCGTCGATTCACAAACTCTTGCGGTTTAATTAAGATAGCTACGGGTTATTATTAATTACGTCTAAATTTTAAGTAGGCATGATATAATTAAAAACCGCTAAATATTTGATGCTCTATTTTGGGGAGTAATTGCGCCCTCTTTCATATGTAGGGAATACTAATTGATGCTCTGTAATAATCACTTTTTCATGCTGTGTGTTTTTCACTTTCTTTTTCCACGTACTACGCCAAAAGCCAGAGCAGATAAACAGTTAATCGAAAAGGCGGAATGACGTAAACTGGTTTTTAGGACGGAGATGGACAACATGAATTGTGGAGGCTAGAAGGCGAGTCTCCCTGCCAGCCACCTAATTGAAACCATTTAGCAAACATACATTCAGGAGGCTGAACACTGAAGCATGTGCCAGAGGCTCTGTTCTGCTATTAACATGTATTCCCAACTGCTCAAGTTAGTGAAGAAAATGGAGGCCTACCACTGAAATAATCTCCAATTACTACACTGCATACCAGATAAGGATATATTTTACAAATGTAAAAAAACAACCCAAGCGAACGGTCCTGGGACACAGAGATGCTGTTTCAGCAAAGCACAGCAGTTTGTGATCAATATGGGTCTTGCCTTTTAAAAGAGGCAAACATGCAGGTTTTTGATAGCTGAGTTAAATTACCGACAGCAGCAGATATCGCCGGCGTCCAAGGCAGGGAGTGACCGGGGAAAAACGTCCCCCCACGCAAATCAAAGGGTCCACAAGGCCGCGGCGCTCTCTCCCCAGAGCGAGGCTCCTTCGGTTGCTCATCCGCGGCACAGATGCACCGGAGAGGGCCTCGTGGAAAGCACGGCACTCTAGAGTGGAACTGAGAGAGAGGGCTGATGAGTTCGTAGGAGCAGTCAGAGCTTAGAACAAGAGCCCCGTGTCAGATTCCCAAATGGGGGGGGAAAAAAAATGTGTCCAACGGTGAACAAAGGCAAGTCGCTCTCTACGGAGTTTGCCCTCGCACAGTTTCAGGTCTGACTAAGTTGTCCTATCACATGCCTGAGTTAATTTCGTGCAACAGTGCGAGAATATGGCAGTTCTGTCAGGTCTGCGTGGAGGCTGTACATTTCGATTCTGCAAGCGCTTTTCTGCAGGGTAACACATGAACACTTGAAAAGCTGAGCGATTGTCTTGAACATCTCCCTCTCCAACATTATCATCCTCTTTTTTCTAACCACAGCCCTTCAGGCTTCCTGGCTGCCGATGGTTCAACATTTCAAGATCTTTTTTTTTTTTTTTCTGTCTTGTGTTTTTTTTTATTGCCTTAATTAATTGACTGGTTGATTGATTTTCTCTAAAATGTTCACAGCAGTGAAGAGACCAGACTGCACCACAGGACGACAGAGTTTAGCATAACAGAATTTAGCTGTCTGTTTTCCTGGAGAGGTGGGTCTGTGGGTTTGTTTCCTGCAGGGTGCTGATTACACTACCTTATTTTGGTGAAAGGTTGCATGGCTTTGAAAATCATATCCCACCTCCCCCCTGTTGGCTTCCCTTGTTTTAGGAATCAGTCATGCAGGTTAGGTAAAGTATAACAGTAACTTGGATGGCAACACATTTACCAGGAGAAAACTCCCATTCAACTTTAGCGCTCAATCTAAATTAAATTGACATGTCTCTCAATGCATGCGGAAAGCGTGTTATTGGAAGAGACGTGCTTTATTCTCTAGCCCTTATATCACATTCACTTGGCCATACACTTAGATCATTGTTCTTACTAGCTAGGGAGAGGCAAGCTCTAATAAATAAATAAACAAACAGACAAATCGATTGATAAAGTGTGTTCTCTGAAGTTTACTTTTTTTGCTGAAAAGTTCAGTTCTTTTGTTCCAAGCTGATATGCAGCTTCTGTTGTGAATGATACAGTGTGTTTTATCATACATGATTTATAAGCGTGTACGAATTCTACATGTTATACTCTTCTCCATCCTGTGACCAGACCCAAAAGTGCGCTTCTCTTTTATCTCTGACTGTGACTTATTGTGTCCAGTGTTACTCTGCCTTCTTGTAGCTAAACCCAAGTCTCTCAGGAGATCACAGTTTGCACAAGGCCAAACTGTCCCGCCAGCATGATCCTGTCTGATGCGGGTCACGTTGATTGTTACCACATGACATCATCGCCAACACAGAGTCCTCTTGTTCCCATGGCTCGGAGTGCAGAGGGCTTCTCGGCTCTGATCCACAGCACCCTGGTGAAAAGAAGGGGAGAAGCAGGTGTGCTCCGCTCCGACGCAGCCAGAAACGTTTGTAGTCTCGACGGGTTCTTGGCGCGTCTGGCCCAGAGAGCCGGGGAACCAGACAGCCGCGACCTGGACGTCCAGGCAGCAGACGAGAGCGGCGGTGGACACGAGCCGCCCTGGGCTCCAGGCCCGATCTCCACGGAGACGGCCTGGGCCAGAGATGCTGACGGAGGGCAAATCTGACACGTAGCTGACACAGAGCTTTAATGAGCGTACAACTTCCACTGTGAAGCTATTAAACGAATCCGAGGGGGGGGGCAAGGGAAGGGGAGAAATATTTGAAAGTGAATTTTAGATTTCCGGTCGAAGAGCTTTCGCCTGAGAACGGATGTGAGGAGCAAAGGGGATCGGTGATTGTGGAGCGCCCGGCAAAACCTTCCCCACCACACCCCCCGGCCCCGTGCCCCACGTCTCGAGCACCAGGACCGCTCCTCTCACACAGCACGGATGATCAAACGAAGAGAACGGCAGTCGGCCATTATGCCAATGACACTTTGAGTAAGAGTCCAGAGAACAAATGACATGACAGCCATTAGAGATTGAAAGAGGGACTTTAAAGAGTGGCTGAAGGATGAGTGTCAATGGGGAATCAAAGGGAAAAAGTAAAATCTTCATAACGTCTGCTGCTCTCCACCGAAAAATGTGCTCACCGCAACCTGGCTCCAAAAAAACATGAAGACGTGTCTCCATGACGAACAAAGAAGTGTGAGAAATTGAGTCTGCAGGTTGAAACATGAAAACTATTAGGAGCAAGTGTGTCCCATTGTACAGGTGGTTGATCATTAGGAGCAGACTTAAGTTTCAGTCACTTTTCCACAGAATAGATCGGCTTAACTTAGGAACTACCTGACAATTCTGAAGTTGGAAAGCCAGTGATAACACAAACACCACGTCCAAAGTTACACAGATATCTGGGTTTTTTTTTTTTTTTAATAAATGTCTTCCTGCTCTAAATCGCTGAGTTTAAAATTAGTGGGAGGGGCCTCGATTGGGGCTCGGGGCAAAAAAATGTGTTTCATGGTGCTTCCCCTGATCTCACTCGCTTCTGAGGTGATCATTTAACTTAACTGCTGACAGAAATCAGGCCCTCGCGCTGTGTAGTGCTGTTTGTGCAGTTTTGAGCTCCCCACTCCTCAGTCAAGTTCTCCATTCTGCTCCAGTGTCGCTGATCAGCTGGATCTTCTGGCTCGTCTCTCACTAACGTCAGAACGCGTCTAATGTCTCTGCCTTTTGCATAATCAAGGATTTTAGAGTGTAAATCTTTGATCTGGGAAAGCATATTCTGATGCGATCACCCCTCCCCCCCCCCCCCCTCCTGCTCCCTTGGCTGAAGCCTTCTGATCTCCCTCCAATTACGGGTGTCAAATAAACGTGTTTACAGGCTGATTAGATGACTGCCGCAGTGGCAAGACCCCTCCCCTTCCGCTGACGGTCCCAATGTGTCCTGCAGCATGAAGTTGTAGCCAGACACATTTCCACCTATAGGATCACACCCCCCTCCCCAACCAATACACACACACACACACACACAGCTTTCCTCCACACATCCACACAGCTGGGCCAGTTTTGAGCTGCATCAGAGCCAGTTGTATGGCAGCCAAACTTGGGGGTCTCCCGGGTCTCCCATCTGGTGTGGTAGGGCAGGTTCCGGGACTTGGCTGACAGGGGGAGAGAGAGAGAGAGAGAGAGAGAGAGAGAGAGAACTCACAAACCTGTCCGCTTTACAAGACTCCACAAATCTTTTATTTATTGGCCAGCTCAGCTCACATTTGCTGTAGTTAGTTAATATGCGTAGCAAGCCTGGCGCTTCAAATGGAAGTGTGGAGCCATGCCCCCACCTCCACCCACCTCCACCCACCTCCCCAACTCTGGGCTGATGGAGGGAAGAGATGAGCATCCAGCTGTGGGTGCGATCTGGGGCTTCTCACCCTCCACCTCATCATACTGAACCCCCCACCCCGGATCACTCACAACAGAGCCGCACTACAGCAGAGAGCAGAGAGCGCTAATCTTCAAAACCATTTCTTGCATCATCACAGATCTTCATGCTGTTTGGGTTGGCCCTCGAGGGGAAAGGCCCGGTGAACTTGTTTATCAGCATATCAGCACAACGGGAATATATTTGATTATGAGAGAGGAAACCGCACGGATTCAAATGCCGTGATTCATGAACAAGTGTGATTGTGATGGTACTTTTCAGAACGTTAGTACGTTGCTTCCTGACCAACATACGCTGTGATCATTACTATGTTTAAATGTCTGCTACATGTTTAAATGTCTGCTACATGTTTAAATGTATCCTACATGTTTGCCCTGATATTTCGGCCACCTAATCTTTTGATAAATGACTACAGTTAATGTAATAATAGCCAGACCAGCCCTTCTGACCAAATAATGCACCTCATATTGCCCTTTTTGTGCATTAAAGATGGAGGTTGTTTCAGTTGTTGTTGTTAATGTTCCTCTATATTGCATTATGACCCTTTTTCAAATAAAACTTGAAACGTTGAGGTCTCTGTTGAGGCATCATTCAACAGACAAATAAAATAACATATATTCAAGACCCAAGACACATACCAGCAGATCCCAGCCAGACAGAGAACACAGGGTAAAAAAACCACACTCAGACTGCATGAGATTTAGCTTCGCCTGGTTGGCCACACCAGCACACCCACGACCCTTGAAAAGAAACTCTCTGCAATGTATGTCAAGTTTTATTGCAGTGACAGAGAGCAAAATTATAGTGTGTGAATGTGATGGAGACTGAGTCAAATAAATCACTGTGTAAGGCACACAGGCCAGGTTTTGGTCAAATAAGGACCTCGACTTCCACGAGTACGAGCTGCTTTAGGAAAGTCACGGACATGTTGTATCGCCCCCTACAGATAGATGTCTGCCGAACTTTTGGAGAGGACTGAACAAACACGCGCATGATATTAATCTATTCATTGGTGTAGTTGTTTATTTTAGTATGCAAGTCATGTAAATCAAAGACCATCAAAACTGGCATGATGATTCAGAGCCAAGAAAAAGAAAGTAATTACACATACTAAATGTTTTGGGGGAGTGTCAGGCATGGTGTAATCAAATTACAATGTAATTTGGTAATAATTAACATTGAGGCTCCTGTGAGTGGTTTGAATACAAACACATGAAGGTCAGTTCATTTCATGTATTCTGAAAATCTGTATTTTGGAAAAATTCTGAGATGTTTTGTGTTTTCATACCAAGGGGAATTATGATTCTATTACTAAGGTTTTGAAATAAAACACACAGAAATAAGTACATCTACATATACACACACACACACACACACACATACACATACACATACACAACATTAGACTGCTGGAGATATTTTTATATCCTTGAATAACAGACTCACACCAGTCAGAATCACACCAGTCCATCATCGCTACTGCTAATGTGAAATATAACAAAGATGTGAACAATAAGGTTCTTACCTTATAAGCACTACTGCTTAAAACGAAATCAAATTACTGTTTACTTTTCATTATGATCATGAAATAATCGATATAAACATAAATGCATTGAAATAGTTAATTCAGTAATTTAATATGCTAGTGGAATAATGAGCTCTTGTGTGTCTGTTTTGGCACTACAATGATAAATGTTGGCAAATTCAAAGTATTGACATTATCAGTATGACCATGAAATATGAAATAATAACTCAGACATGTATTTTTGAGAAATTGTATCACTATAAAGTCCCTGAGCTGTATAAGCAGCCCATGTCCAAGTATATTGTCACCTCATGACACCAATTTGACACGAAGGCCTCTTACACTGACGCCTCTCTGGTTATATAGTGCAATGCACTAGAGATACTGGCTATCATCCACGGCTCAGGGAGAGCTATCACTTCCCACACACACACACACACACACACACACACACACACATTTTGGTCCACGGCAGTCACTCAACTACACATTGGCACAATCTAAGAAACACAAACACACATACATACACACAACCAGAAGCTGCCCGCATATTTTGTAAACACGTAGTCATGTAAGACAACCCACTGGGGGGGGGTGGAGTGGTGGGGGGGCTGGAAATTCACTACCCAAGTGAGGCAACAGAGAGTGTCTTTCTACCGTTGAACAGGAACAGAGGGACCCCACTGCGCAGAGCCAAAACGCTCAGCACTTATTAACCAGGTGGCACCTGCACCGGTGCTCGTGGTAGACGACAGCTCCCTGTGCTCTTTACGAGGCTCGAGATGTATTCTCCACTGGCCCTCCGGAGCATCAGTCTTCTCTCTCTCTCTCTCTCTTTCTCCCTGCCTCCCTCTCTCCACCCCCCCCCCCCCGGCAGCATCCGCTCAGATCGCCATGGATCCCTGGGATCTGATTTGTGACTCCACATCACCCCTGCTCGCCGCTCTTCCCTCGGTCTTTTCTTATCTTGTTACCCACTCTTCAGGCTTTGTGGTTAAATTATGTATTAAGGTCAATGTCAAAACATGGAAGATACGTAATCTACAGGGAGCTTCCTTTTATTCATTATTACAGTGAAGGCTGTGCACGACTGTCAGGGAGCTGAGGATGTGCACAGCATGGGATCTTGCTACTCAGTGGGGCTCCTCAAAACCTCCTCTCTCCTCCCCCCCTCCTCCTCTCAGGATGGACCCCTTGGTAGATTTACCCAGCAAACCAATCTCACTTAAAAAAAAAAAAGTTCTCTCTTCTTTGGTCCAATCTGAAAGCTGTCAAGTGCACCTATGTGGTGAAGTTGTGACTGAGCTAATCCCTGTGTCATACATCCAAAGCACAATATGGGTGCCTGAGACATGTGGAGGGCTGGTTCTTCTAACAGGGGGATTCACGTCACGATCCACTGGGGGTGGGTGGAGGAGACGGTGTGCTGGCCGTTTCTCTCCACGTCTCTGATTAGGTGGAAGTAACAACGGGAACGCATCTATGGCTCTTTGTCTGGGGAACATCTGAAGGCACATCACTCACACGTGAGCATGCTCACCATCGACCTCACACTCACTCCGTAGAGACGTGAGGAGCCGTTTGGACATCTTTAGCAACCCGCTGAGCATTATGGGGTCATCCAGAGACCGGCAGGGGACCGAGGGGCCCTCACTGCTGCCTGCCTGGCTGAGGGACCTTGATAAATTGACGCCAAGTCTCTTTGGGGCGAGCATAATTATTTTCTGATTAGATTAATTCAGTTATGCTTTGGTCCTCTGCAAAGCCACTGGCATGCCTGGGACAAGCTCATACAGTCATGCTAACAATTACACAATTAGCTAAGCAGCACAAACCAGGCTAGGAGACACAGCTCTTGTTAAATGTCTACCCTCACACACACACGCTTACACACACACCCTAATAATTACAATTTGTGGGATTTTCTGGTTCTGTGCTAGTGATGGGGGTTGAAATAATGCAAATTTGCCCTGATATTTAACCCACTGACTCCCTCCCTCATTCTTTCTGCCCCATTATGAATACCATAAACATCCCAATAACTGCAACAATAAACAGCTCAAACTGAGCACTGATGATTTCTGGTACAGGTCTTTGAATTCAGAAGTCTGGCTTCCAATTTCTCAGTAGTTTTTGTACCTGTCTGTCCAACTGTAACAAGATGTTTTCCAGTAGCACACATTACCCTAAAACGACTGAATCTGATGACCTAGATAGAGCTTTGTCATGGCTCTCATTATCCATGTACTAGTGAATACAGCTGTTTGCTAAATGATGGAATATGTGACTGGTGGTGCACGTCTTATACCCTGAGGAGACTCAGTATTCTTTTTCTCAATAATTCTCTACCAACCTAACAATCCTAACGCACTGTCCTTAATGACAGCTGACAACGACTGTAAAAAAGAGAAACATTTGAATTTATCCACAATTGTTGTTCTTACCTAAAAGAAAAAACAATTTTCAAACTTTGCTTTGACTTGATGTTGACAAAAATAATTTTGTCAACATCTGAAGGCTTAAAAGATGGGTTTTTTTCTTCATTCATCAACATGGAGTCTAAACTAAAGGAGACCAGTCCAAGTTCTGATGTCAGTGAACACATCCAGCACCACCAGCTTTAGAAAGTGCTTCACAACCAACAAGACTTCTTGATTTTGGTAACTCTCAGTACCACCTCATGGACAGAGTTTTTTTTTGTTGTTTGTTTTTAAAAGCATATGCCTAATTGTAAACTTAAGTCAGATGGGGAAAAAAGACAAGAATCCTAACATGAAGAACGTGAAAAGAATGCGATGAACAGCAAAAACCTTAATATGGCTACGAGCGTAACGAATGTAGTCCCCCGAACTAACAGGCTCCAGAACAAGTCATGTTCACTCTTCAACCCAGCATCTCCCCATCTCCAAAACCCACACAGACAGGCTAGGGAAGGGGTGAAGGCGTTTTCCATCTCTCTCTCTCTTTCGCCCTGGCGGAAGGCTAACCACTGCGCTGCTCTTAACCTCGCATATAGACGCTGGAAATAACTTATGACGAGTAAGCCTAATTAAGGCCTCCTCCCTGACCTGCACATCCCGGCCTCGTCAGAAATGCAGCGCGGCTACAGATTTAACATGAGCTACACACCGGCCAGGACCTGGCACTAATGAATACTAATGAATAATAATTACCGCCTCTTTGGCACCCAGACGCACTGCAGGGACAAATGCTAATACGCTTTAAACGTACACCGCTAGGACTGACTGCCGGGCTCAACACGCAGCGGATTAGCCGAGGGGGCAGCGCAAACTCAAGGTGAAGGAGAGAGAGAGAGAGAGTAAGAGAGAGAGTAAGAGAGAGAGAGAGAGAGAGAGAGAGCGGCTTCTCCTGTGCTTTAATTGCGCCTTCTCTTCGACCAATTCGAGAGCATATTGGTTTGTTTCTCGATCGTGTTCAAAGTAGGCGAGCCGACATTATCGTGAATATAGGTCACGCGAGAGCACGTCCTCAAGTGGAAGGCTGTGACGCCTCCTAATTGGCGGTATTAGAGCTCGGCGCTACGAACTTTGTTGTTTGTGTGAACACTTTTTCCAAAAGCTTTTGTACTCGTTCTTGCGGGGAAATGAAACTTCTTTGCCATTATTTTTTTTCCCCCTCTCATCGCTGTTTATTCTTTTGATGTGCGTGTACATTATCCGTAGCTCTTTGAATTTAAATTTCACTGTCATGTTGCTCTTTTCATCAGGCTGACGGTTGCAGCTCTAATAATATTCAACTTTTAAGCCATGGCAGAATGTTAATTACATTCACGCTCTCTTGCACTCACTGTTGTTTTTTGCCCCTGCCCGTTTAAATATCGAGTCATTTTTAACACTGGATCGTGCACTAGGAGCTAATAAATTAGTGTAAAATCTCCAAATAAAAACACAAAAATCGAGGTATAAAGCAACACCCACATCTAAACTGCGTTTACGCGCACATCTTATTGTTTAATCTCCTGCGTATATTAATCCAAGTTGTTGAGCTGCTTTTACAAAGCCCGTGCCAAATTCGAGCTGATGTTTCAATCTCTACAGAGAGACGCCCAGTGGCACAGAGGGGCTCCGCGAGGACTTGCGCGTGCTTACGCGTGATTCCGGCTGGATGGGGTGGCGGGGTGACCGGTGCTTTCTCTGCTCGGTTAACCATGTGAGATAAGCGATTACGTTGTAGGGTATTAGTGGTAATATGCGTTGCCCTGTCTCCCTAAATGCTTGCGTTGTCCAACAATCCCTACTCCTCTATCTGTCATCATGGGGGAGGGGTGTCACGCATCCCGGGTTGGAACGAGCTAGCCGACAGGCCTGGGAGAATGAAAGGTCACGCAGAGGGTGAGGTGTTGAAATTGCTTTACTTCTCGACAAAACACATTTGAGCCCAGCCTGTGTCCCTCTCTGGTACAATTCTAAGTGGTCTCTCAATACAGACTGGGAATATATTGTTTTGAGCATCGTGCTAAAATGGTGAACATACTAAAAGCCCTTGATACAGTCATTTGATTCATCTCAGCAGGCACAGCTACTTTTTTGAGCTTTCCAAAGGGATGAGCATTATCAACAAAATGTGTAATGATTTTATCTGTAAGAATTTTTTGTTATTACTTTGATCATTTTAGGTGCAAGAGTTAATTTAATTACTTATATAATTACAATAAATTTTATGAAATGTTTAAGTTTGATTTAAGTTTAAATGAACATGCTCATAGAGCAACCCATTCATTTTCCAGTATTTGTAAGAGGGTTTTTTTAATCTTCTTTCTGATAAATGATTTTCAGTTTGTCTAACATTATGCTTAAAAACCAAGTAGAAATACAATTTATGCTTATTCAAAATTAGAAAGCTACTATTTACATACATTTCATTGTCATATATGTCATATTGAGTAAGTAACCTCATATATAGGAAGACTGAATGTCTAAAAAGAACAAGAGTGGTGCATTCCCACTCACCAACGGAAGTTGATATTCATGGGCTAGAAAAAAATATTTGATAATTATTATACTTTAAAATGAAGTGATTCACATCTTGCTGAGAGGTAATTAATACAGGGAAATCTTGAATTAAAGATGTAAATCTTGACACTTTGGCAGGGGCCGGGATGGGACAGTGATCTCCAAGGTCTGAATTATTCTTAGTGCAGACCAATTAACACTGTGTGTCTGCTTTTATGTTAACTTCAATTAAGAGCCTTTACAGATTTTAAGTTCTTCTCTTCTTTATAGTTGGAGAGTGTCAGCATCACAGATCAAAGCTGAACGCTGCAGTCCGTGTGCCACAGGTAATGCTGCTTTGCATAAGAATCTGCATATTGCTAAGGAGGTTTTCCTTCCATTTTGCATGAATTAAAACGTGACACGAGGTGCTGGAAGAGGAGCTACAGAGAGTGATCGTCTCCCCAGCTCCCAGCTCCCTCGCACCTACCGCATCGGCACTAGAGCAGCCCAGCATCTCAAACCCCCATAGAGCGCTCCCTCCAGAGCAGCCCAGCATCCCAAACTCCCATAGAGCACCTCCATCCAGAGCAGCCTGTGCCTTCACATTTTTGTCATTTGCAGGATGTTTTTTCTGGATTTTGTTTTGTTTACCCTGGTTTTTGTTTGTTTGTTTAGTTTTTTTTATTTTTGTAAAAACCAGACACCTTCTGGCTAGGAGGTGCGGCAAGTAGCCCAGATCAATTGTGCAGTGAGAATTATTTCAAATTTTTATATATATATAAGATGTCTCTCACAATTCTATTCATCATTAGTGCCAATTATTTCATGCAAAAACATCACCTCCCAGAAGGTATTACAAGCTGTGGGTTTTGAGGCTACGAGTGGTTATCCGTGCCGTAAATGTAAAGGCCTTCAGCTGATGGTCTTGCAGGTCATTCTGTGTGCATTTTCAATGTTTTGTGTGTCTAGTCCTCTCCTCCTCTGGCCAGCTGCTCTACACCACGGGAGCTCAGCCTCTTTCTCGCTGCCGCTTGCAGCGGTTCGGCCCGAGGAGCCTCACCGTTCCCCTACCGTTGCCTCGTTTACTGTGCCGCCTCTTCAATGATTGATGCGGCCAGTGACTGACTGACATTTTCATTAACAATGAAAACGTTTGCGCTGTTCCGTCTGGCGGTAAACAAGTTGTGGCGCTGTAGCCCTCCGAGACGGTGCGGGCGAGCGTCTGCGAGCCTGACGCTTCCGCACCCGTGCCCGGCGTCGAGCTGTTCTCAAAAGACTCAGCCTGGCACGTTTGACGGGCTGCTGTAACGACGCGGTTCGGTAAGCACACGTCGTAATTTGACCGGGGGAAGGAACAGGAGGTGTCGTGCTGAAGGCCCCGCCGCTCGGGCAGACAGACTCTCTCCAGGCAAGGCAGCAATGTACAAACAACCTGTTTTTCACCACCCTTGATCACCGCACTTTAATTGCATTAAACAGTGGCGTGTCAATAAATCAATGGGCAAATGAAGTGTGCGAGGACGAGAGATGGCCGTTTAGCGTTGCTGTATTCTTTTATTGACGTTCCACTAAATGAAACCATGGGATATTGAAAGCTATTTAAGTGGAGTGCTGACATCGTAATAAAAGGCAACAGTGTGGAGTCCGACCATTTGGTCAGTGAACTCCTAGATGAGGGACAAATTCATCGTGTACACATCTTCATACATGTACTCAAATAACTGAAATTCACAGCACTGGAATTTTGCATTAAAATACATTGCTTTTAAAATAACTGAACGCAGAAGTTACACATCCCTTCATGATATACTTATTTACAAATACAATTTCATGGCTGTATTAAATTACACTGTCACTTTTGTTGTGACCTCAGATGTAACTAAATCACACTGAATTTAGTGTGACAAACGTCAAATTATTTAACTCTTTTAAATAATTAAAATCTTGTATGAATAGAATATTCTGTAACAGATGGAACAGAAATGAGGAAGCGCATCAATTTTGCGCGTTATATTGATTCACTGTCGCTGTCTCTCTGGTTCTTATTGTACTGTGTATTTTTATTTCACCACCCATTTCAGCTCATCTTGTTGATAATGAGCACAAAGATGCACGTGCTCCTACTGTTTGGAAATGGATTTTCAGTAACACCACTGAGCCAAAAACTATGCAGGCAGCCTGTTATTGACCTAAATAATCTTTAAAAATTCACCTGGTATGCATTAAAGTTATCCTTTAATATGAGTTGTAAAGATGATTTTGATGTACTTTTATCCACGTGGATGCATAGCTTCTCTCACAATAGCCATTTTAATAAATTTAAAGAAATCTTTATAGACTGTCAAATATCAAAACATTTTTGTCAGGTACAATTTCTTTGTTGGTTTCTTTTGATATCCTTGGTGTCTCATGGCATTATTAACTAAAATCCTTGGGTTTGTTTTGCATTACGAATGCTTGCCAATAATTCATTTGAGTAATCTTGCAAGGCACAAGCAGGAAATACTGCCATCTAGTGGGAAAAGGAGGCAATTGCCCTTTTATTTCTCAGTGGATTTTGCAACCAGTGTTTCAATTTTTCAGTATTTTCTGCATTCTAACCTACTGTAATTGACTGAGCTCTATGCTATGCTATGTACAAATTGCTATGTCCATTTAATCATACTGAAATTGTGCTTTGGTTTTACAGATTATTTGTTTGTTTGTTTGTTTGTTTGTTTTGTATTGCTTTAGCATACAAAAGATGACAAAGGATAAGCAAAACAAATCACAAATCAAATAGGCAAACAAATGTATTTATTTATATGTTTCTTAGCAAGTTTCTTCCTCTACATTTCCTGCTGGTAGCATCATGTAAGCAATGAACAATTAAAATGACAAAAGATACAAACTAGGCAAGTAAGACAAAACCTGCACATACACATATTTATGTGCTTTTTGGTAATGAAGGTATATAGTGTATAAAATCATGTTGTGCTGTTATATGTGTGTGTGCATGCATGCATGTGTGAATGCATGCATGTCTATGCATGTGTGTGTGTGTGTGTGTGTGTTGTTGGCAGGCCCGTCACACAGGCCTCTGGCAGCTGGGAGATGCGAAAGGAGGGGACTCTGCCTCTTTCACTCCATGCTGCACAGGTAGCTCACTCCGTTTCCCGTGCTGCTAATGGAATTGCTTTTCATTGATTCTGTCTGACTAGGTGGCTAGTTTTCATCCGTTTTCCTGGGTCTTCTGCCAAGGCCTGGGCCTCGCCTTGATGTGAAAAGTGTGTGTCCTTTTCAGCGCACATAAACCAGAAGCTTCCTCACCGGACAAGATGGCGCAGAGACAGAGGTGATTTTCTGGACGGCCAACAAAACCTCAATCAGAACTTTGCCTGAATTGCGCTGACAGAGTGGAGGATGAAGTCTTCATACTGCAATGAACCGAACAGCTCTGTGTACACACGCACGTGTGTGTGTGTGTGTGTGTATTTGGGGGAGAAAGGGGGGGGGGGTGTTCGGTAATTGTTATGTCTGGTTTGACCGCATGGTCAACAGTGATTCTTGCCCTGGAACTGTGTTTACACATGAAAACACTTTCTGCCCTGAATAGAGAGAGTCTCAGGCTCATTACCGAGAGCAGCAGGGCTTTGTGTGGCTGTACCAGAGTAGTGCACATGCGGCTGAGATGGTGAGCATCTCGGCCATGTGATGTCAGTGCCAGTGGCCTCTCCAACGTGGAGCCAGCACACTTGCCTCTTCGTCTGTTTGAATATGTTGGCATGCACGCACCTCCAGGAATTAATCTACCTCCTTACCACACTGTAGATCCCTGGATAGAACTTTGACCATGACTGGAATAGCTGAACAGAGTCCTGTGCGATACTGAACGCAGTCACATGTCTGGGTGAATTTTAATATGCAGTCCAATTTGGGGCTGGGATTAGATCAGTGGAGGCGCTCTTAAATCAGATCAGGCTGTTCCAGTGGTCTAAAGGGACATTCTTTGGCATGGATAAAGAGAATGTTTCCTTCTTTTGGAAATAACAGTTAGCTGTCTTTGATAAGACTTTATTGTCTTGTGATACTCATTAAAATCTTATGTTTCATTTCAAGGTCCTTATAGGGCTGCGTTGAACATAATACTGTAATTACTGCCAAATTAAAGGATTGCTATTAGTACTTGGCTAAGCAACTCATTTTTAAATGTCACTGATGACTGTTATTTCCTTGTTCTTTTTCAAGCTATGACGTGGTTCCAAAATGAGTGGTTTTAAAAGGTACTTCCCCACTGAGCTCTTTC
This sequence comes from Tenebrosternarchus preto, assembly GCA_025802075.1. Taxonomy (NCBI): domain Eukaryota; kingdom Metazoa; phylum Chordata; class Actinopteri; order Gymnotiformes; family Apteronotidae; genus Tenebrosternarchus; species Tenebrosternarchus preto. Next base: position 6,183,798 of record JAOYMR010000023.1, read on the forward strand.
CATGTTTCATCATTCAACGTTTACATCAACATTTTTGCATCGGTTAAACTGGGCATAAGGCTGAATTAATAACAGGGATAGAAAGTCAGTGGGAAAAAAAAAACACATTTATGTTGGTACCATGTCAAATTTATGAGGGTATATTTGTGACAAAACGCATAAATCAGCCCGGAGAGTGACTGATAACAGGCCATTAAAGACCCATTACTGATCACTCCTCATGAGTACAGCTAGAATTATAATTGTAATGCACTGCATCAGTCCTCTTAGATTAACCACCAGTCTGCTTCAAACATCTCATCTGATTTGCAGACAAAATACATATATATATAAAACTTTGCAGTACACTATTACAGAGCACAAAAAAAGCACTAAAGGCACTGGCTAACATTTGACTTTCCCAGTTGGCTGAACTGGGAGTTGTGGGGCTCATTCTTCACCCAGTCCAGTCTAATGCCTTCTAATCCAGTCTAATGCCTTCCCTGCTTTTTTCTGAATTATTCAAACAGTTTCTTGAAGCAACAGCGACGCCTCGACAGCAAGCAAAGGCTCAGCTGCTCGTGAGCTTCAGATAATAAAATGTAAAAATGAATGATGAAATTTGAGCAGCTAAAATGAAAGCACACTTGTGATGCGTTTTCAAAGGTGAGGCCCAGGGTGATAACGAACACGCCCCTTTGGCCTCCTTTAATGGCCGACGAGAACCGGAGACACTGCAAGGACCCGGGCAAAATGAGCCGATTTCCACGTTCGTGTTGCGTGCAAACGTGCACATAAGGGAAAGAAGAGGAATTTGTCCAGACGTTTGCCAGTTTAAAGGGACATTGAATGCAAAATTTTGCTCCCATGTTCCAACCATTAAAGCCAAGATTGAAATCTCAAGTCAATTAATAGATGAAACGCATTTTTGGTTACTCATTTTTGCAGGCAAACAATTTAGGGGGCAATTTAGTTGATGCATGAAATAATTTGTGCTGTGATGTAATGGTCATTACTTTTTAATCTTCAGAGTAAACCATCTTATCTGCCCTTAAAAGCAACTAACAACACATCATCAAATAAATAGCTTGAACACATTGTTCTTTAGTACTTTCTGAAGACATAATGTTTGACCCCAATAATTTAGTGTGATTAAATTAAACAATCCAAGGAATATGCATGTACAGATCTTTTTTTACCGTGAGCCAAATATGGAAATATATTGTCACAGAATTATTGTTCAAACAGAACTTTATATCACATTAAACACTTACAAAAAAAGAGGTGAGAAAAAGAAAAATGTTACATGTTGCAATTTACTACAATTCTGGCAAAACACTCTTGAGTAGCATAGTTTAAAACTGTGTGTGTGTGTGTGTGTGTGTGTGTGTGTGTGTCTGTGTGTGTGTGTGTGTGTGAACCTCCCTACACTGCTCAGCTTATGAAAACAATCATGAACCATTGTTGGCTTTTTACACAGCGTGCGGTACAGTGAAAGTGTGCACGATCACTCTTGCTGTTTGAAACTACTGCATTTGGGTAATGCAATTTTAATGTCAGCCCCGCTCTCTACATTTAACACTTATATGGTAAAAAAAAAAGGATCTCCTAAGACAGAATCATTGTACTCTCTCCCAACTGCAATCTCAAATAGAGAGAGCAAACATCTGAGAGCAATTGAAGTGTTTCATAAAAGAGTTTCTTCCCCAATGCAGCTCAGTTTAGCTGTGTGAATTGTGAATCTAAATGTTTTCTGAGCTGGGGATTATTTCTTGTTTGTACTTTTATTAAAAATAAGTGTGGATGTGTGTGGTTTACAAATAATGGAACACACTAAAGAGTACATGCAAATATTTTAGCTTTAAGTGTTTCATCAATAATAATAATAATAATAATAATAATAATAATACACTTAAATTACATAGACATTTTTAAACAAGATTTATAACATGCTTTATAACCTAAAATGAAATGGAATAACGTAAGATTAAAATTAGATAAACTGAAATAAAAATAAAATAAAATAAAACATAATGAAATATCATAAAATACATAGTAAAATATCCAAAGATAAAATCTAATGATAGAGCAATTAATAAAATAAAATAAAATAAAACAGTAGTAGTTCTCTAAATACCAGTGATGCCATCTGTCCACACGGAATAGTAAGGACTGCTGCTATTGATAATTCCAAAGGTATGAGTTCAGGTTTGTGACAGATAGCATTAAAATGTACAGGCTATAAATACAAACTTAAGAGCAGTTGAGCAGTACACCTACTGCCCCTAGGTTTTAGGGGCCTGTTTGTTTGCTTGCTTAACTGTATGTTTGCTTTATTAGATGCAACACTAAATTTATAAATTTAGTTACCTGGTCCAAGACCAGTGGTCTGGTTTTTGCTGGAGACTGCAGGCGGTTACTCCTGTGTACAACTGAAGTACCTAACGGATGCTTGTACACTGAGGTAAAATCGCGGAAGTATTCGGATAAAAGTATTCTGGGAAATGGATTGAATAAAAAGAAAGTGAAGCATTTGTAAATTATGAGTTTTTTTCAGAACTCAGGATAAGACAGACTTAGAAAATTATATAGAGCAGCAGTGAAAAAAAATCATTATAGATGTATTTAGTTTTTAGTGTAAGTGGAAATAACTGAGATTAGAATAGCAATAAAACACAAATATTGTGGTTTTCCAGCAAGCATTTAATTTCTTCTCCATGTGGTGTTATACTTCACGGAACCAAAGAGGGAGCTGTTGGGTCAGTTTAACTGTCAAAAATTATTATTAACAGGGGTGTCCAGCTGTCGTGGAACAGCACCGTGCACTTTTAAACAGCTCCAAATGAATATTATAAACCGGATCATTAACTGATTAGCTATGTTAGCGTGTTTGAGCAACGAATTCGCAAACAACACTGAAGTTTATGATCCACACCCCAGAGCAAGATTTGAGCCATCTATGTTATCATTAAGTTATATAACCTACTGTCCATTAGTGCTACTGTGCTAGCAAGCCTTTCAGACAACAATAAAATCACTGACTAACAAAATTTACGGCAAGGTGCAGTGTGTAACACTTCACAATAGCAACAAAGTATTTTGTCAAAAAAAACTTGTTTACAAATATAGGTTGATAAGTTAATGATGATATTGAAGTCTTTCTTTTAATTCATGTCATCTATTGTATGTCTTAAGCACCTTAAGGATTGCTGCTCAATTTCGTTGTACATTGTGCAATAACAATAAAGGTATCTTATCTTATCTTATCTAACTAATGTATTGTGGCAACAAACTCTCATCAACAGCCTCGCGAGAAACGATTTCCCGGTTACCTTGGGAAACGAGAGTTTGATTCAAAGTAAACCCCGGTGAAACGAGTACGGGGTGTTTTTAACTAGCGACTAGTGGAGGTACGTTCATACAAACATTTACCTTCGTTTATATAGGTACTAAACAATATATGTATAATACAAGTCGCAAACCGTGGTTGGCTAGTTAGTAATGCATGCTACTTGTTATGAAATTACAAACTTCTCTTCAAGGCCGCGGCTGGTTTAGCTTAGCTGACGCTAAGGCTGTTTAGCCGTGCTAACTAGCTAACAATCCTGCTGGCTAACGTGGGCGTCGTACGAGGAAGTTTTCATTAACTTCGTCTTTATTTCTCGTGTGGATAAAATGCTTAGTTGTAAAGTGGAGTTGGCTAGCACAAGTCTAGCGTTAGTTAAAAGTGGGAGGGTAATACGTGGCTGGCTATACTGACAGCTGTTTAGCTATCTTACCAGCCACTTTTATAGCTGACCTCGCTAGTTGGGTACTAGAACAGCCGCTATACAGTGTATTTGGTCCACACTGCTTTACACAAAACGTTCATTTCATTTCTCTGCACATGAGATGAACAGGCGGGACTAAACACCTTTGCTGAAATTTGTAGTTAATGTGATCAACACAATTAAAGTGTCAGCTAACAAATGCATACTTTTAAATTGCTGCTTTAAACGTGGACTGAAGAAACGAAAGGTAGCTGGCTAGCGTCATTTAGTTACTGTTCGGGTTTTTATGATCGAAAACAGGGATTCTTTGGAAATGTTTGCTAGTGGGTTAGTCATAGTTGTAGGACATAAGTGTTGTAGACTATGACGAATGTTACTCTGCGTCTTTGAACCTTACTCACTGCACAGGTGAAACTGGTCTCCCTAATTGCTTTCCTAAATTCACAGAGCTGATTTTGCCGTGACAAACCCAGTTAAAATGCCATCACCTCAAGCCTTGCAGCCAGTTTTAAAGATGAAGGTGGATGAGCTCTTCCTCAGCTGGCTGAGTGAGCCCAACACGCAGGTGATGCTGAAAGACTACCTCAGGAAGATCAAGAATGGAGACGAGTTGGACTTTGCACAGGGGGACTGTAATGGAAGGAATTCTCTTGTTCTCACGGAAAACAACAATATCGCCTCAAAGAACAGTATTACGGAGAGGACCTCTGCTTCGTTCAGTGCTACCTGCAGCCCACCTTCTGCCACGCTGCCCTCAGGGAGTGCTGGTGCTAACAGAGTGGGACCCAACAGCAGGGCACTGAGGCGCTCGGTCAGCGTTAAAAAGGTAAAGTTCCTGTGCTCATCACTGGCATCTGATGTCACAAAGGAAAGAACGTTTCATTCATTCCACCATTAACGATGGGCATGGCAGTAGTTGGTCTGATTTATAATATTTGTGCATTCAGTACTTGACGGTTGACTGGGAGTTGTCAAGTGCTTTGAGTTTCCCTATTTTACCACAAGAGGCTGCTGAGCGACTGGTTGACTGTGGCCTCTGGATTTAGGGTCTCTAGGTCAAGCTTTGTGGTGTCCTTTGCACTGTGTAAATAAATACTTTCCATGTGTTCGCTTGGACTTGGACTAGCCCAGAGAATGAAGGATGGAAACATTTTAAATCCACCCATGTCTGGAATGATAATGACCCTCCCACTATGTCCTAGTCAGTGAAGTGGGTGGACTTAACTGCAGAGGTCTGGATAATTCAGACTTGTAATGGGTATGCAGCTAATCATATTAATCAGTATTATAACCAACCATGTGTTGGCCTGTAACTAAAAATTATATAAGGAAGCTGAGATCCTTATTTGTACTGATTATCCAGAGCAGTAAAAGAAAGAAGACATTTGTGGATGTGAATGTGTGCAATGTGGGGTCAGTGAGTTGGACAAACAGCTGCAGCTAGGAGTAGTAGAGTAGCATCTTGACATGTTGGAGATCATTTACTAATCCTGCCTACACCTAAAAACTTGACACACTTTGTTGGAATGTATAATTCAGTGTGTGAATAGTTCATAAAATAAACTTCTTATTGTGTGGGAAGCTGTATGGTTGGTGAAACTTGTCATGGGGGTTGTCTTCATGCTGAGGAAGATTTGTCTTGCTGGGGTGTGATACTCAACACTTTATTGCCAAAGCAAGCGTGTGTACACTCTCCAAAGCCAGCCTCCTTCATACAGCGTGGCAGCTGTGACGGAAGTCTACTTTGGTGGCAGGTCACGGGCCTGTCGTGATCTGCTGACCTGAATGACAAGACTCTCAATTTGACTGAAACGCTGTAGTCTCAGCACACATACACACACACACACACACACGCAAGGCTGTTGCAGGGTAATTTTAGGCGGTGTCAGACCATGTTAGTGTCCTTTTGTGCAACAGACTGAGAGCAGAGCTGTCCTACAGCCCCGATAAGGGAGGAGTAAATCCACAGTCCATTGTGTCCTCCTTTTTCAGGAGAGCCTTAAAATTTCCTTAGTTTTTAGTGTTGTTTTTTTTCTTTAGTAATTTTATCAGTCCACTGTGATAAAGAAGGATCCAATTTTGTTCAGGGTTTGAGGAAAGATTGCCATTATGACCATGAAAGAGAACTTCATACTATGGTTTTTGCTATTGTCCATGAAGACAATTTAGATAATAGGACATATTTTTATGGTAGGCATCTGTTTGCAATGAGTCCATGTTATGAGCATGACCAGTTTCTGTCCAGTTTTTCTGCAGTCCCTCATTTGTTAGACAGTAAGGGTTTTGACAGATGCGACGGGCCTTTGATTTCCATAACCGGTCGTCTTCTGCCACTTGAGTTCTCCCAGGCGCTGTTGAGGCTGCCGAACAACTGTTGTGCATTCCGTATTTTTTATGCTGTGACGTAAGCACCATGTGCCCAGAACTTGTCACGATGTATTAAAGGGATTCTGCTCCTATGTGGAATAATGTTCTATTTTAGGAGGACCAAAGGAATTCATGAATACAAATTCATTCTTTAAAGGATTAGTTAGAAATTCAATTAACGTCATGGTCAGAACAGCTGGTCCAAGTTTGACACGAGACACCAGCAAAGATGGAGATTTTTCCACCTATACAGGAATTAACTATTCAGAAACTGGCTAGTGTTTAGTTTACATTTTGCAGAACTGTCCTTGGAGTACTGTTGGCATTAACAAATTTGTTACATGTTGTTAATTGTCGGATTTCGTTTGTCATTCTTTGAGCTTCTGGATTTCCAAAGACTGGTCTTTGTGTGCATAGCACATTTTTACAGTCAAACTGAATGTCAATTCATCTTAATAGATTTTAATGGCAACGGATTCCATTATTGTTAATGTAGGCATAGTTTTTTTTCCATATTATCAGTTATGTACCTGATGTTTCATGTTCACCAGTATTGGGGAAACTGTTGGCAAATGAGCTGAAGTTTTAACCCAAAACATGACCACAAATGACCCTTTCAGTTTGGTCAAGAGCTTTAAAAATGAAATAAAAACCTTAATTTTTTAACCAATTTTTTTTTTTTTTTTTTTAGCTAAAATGTTTCCATTTTGGAGATTCAATGCAACAAAAAGCAGTTCATACTGTTGTGATAACAGACATGAGTCTGTTTAGTGTCTAATACTGACAGACTTTATGTTCTTCAAATATAACTGAAGAGGAAAAGACTGGTTGTCTTAAAATCTGTGTTTAACATATAATTCATTGTGATATAGTGCTACTGTATAAACCTTTTGTTCTCATGCTTATGGGTCAGCTGATCAAACAAACCATAAAATAAAATAAAGGTTCTGTTGAAGTGAAGGGTAGGTCAGATCATCTAGTGAAAGGACTGAATTCTTGATAATTAGTTTTTTGTGTTCTAAACAAATGTATAATTAAATGGTATACATTTGGTGCAGTAATCTATAAAAAGACATCTTGGTCTTCAGATTTTAGTTTGTGATTTTCAGCCCAGTGTGTCCCAATTTGCATTTTAGGTTTCAGCTAAGACTCGTCTTTCCAGTACATCACTAAAACAGCTTCGTAATTAAGTTACTTAAATATATATTCAGTGAAGTATGAGCACTGTAGCCTAAATCTTTTACTCTTCATCCCTTCAGTCGTTGGCTCTGGTTTAGCAAGATGAACAAGTTTCATAGTGTTTCGACTAGTATGGGTGTGGTGTTCCTGTGCACGGCTTGTTCATGTCCTGCAGACCCATAGTAGTTTTGCTAGTAACTTACTAGTTTGTGACAGGGGAGAGATTTTCTATGTGGAGAGCAAGTAAAAGAATCTGTGAATCCAAACTGGTAATGAAGCCAGTTTGGATGTGCAGGCCTAACGCGTCCTGATGATCATGAACACAAAGTGCTGGATGCCTTATTTTTTTTCAGCAAATGTCTCATGAAACACAAGAATGGACAACTGTTTCTGATTGCAAAAACACAAGCCTTTCTCCACTGTAGGGCCAGGCGGCTCCTAAGGCCACGTCAGGCCGTTCTGCACCATTATGGACTCCTGAGGCCAGTTGGGGTTTCTTTTTCCACAAGTGTTGTGCTGTAAATTGGGGCCCGGGAAGTGTTTGTGGCAGCAACGCGGTCCTGTAATTACGTAACGGTCGCTAAACTACTCCGGTTGCCACAGGTGTCTGTCGAGGTGGATTATCTGGTGGTGTTTGTACAGTTTTTTACGTCCTTTTCGTTTGGGCCAAACACTGGCCATGTTAAAATGGCGGTTGTAGATGTAGGGACTCCCTGCTAGTCACATCAACTCTCGCGTCATCCCACCTGGATGATTTGTGCAGCAGTGAGAGCACTTGGCAGTGCAGAGCACGTTTTGTAAGCGCTCTGTGTCAAACCGTGTGTGTGTTAAAGAGATCACAATGGCTCGGCCTATCGTCCGTACTCAGGACTGTTTGGCTGTACTGTGGAAAATGGACCATGTATTCCAGGGCTACAAGAATGGTTTTACTAAACACATCTTACTATAACGCTCCATACAGTAAGACTAACGTTCAGCTCTCGGACCTTTAGGATATAAAATAATTTGATATAATTACTGGTTCAAGTAATGATGGTGTATTCAAACTCATCCTTATGTAGTGCTGCTCACGAGGCATAGCAAGATAAGACACTTATGTAGCTTCGTAATGTGGTTATTGATGTGCACGTGCTTCGTCTAACCTCTGAGTACGCAGACAATCTAATTAAAGTTCAAATAATATTTAAAGCAGCTTTTCCATACCTTGAGCCAGCTGGTAATTAAACCACTGTAAAATAAAACGGTATGGTTATCAGGCCAAGACTCTACACTGTACAGCATTAAGTGTTTCAGTGTTTGCCTGCTCCAACAGACTTCAACTCATTTGCCAATTACTGAGCTTTTCATTAATGGAATCAGGGAGGGCTGTTGAGGTAAGTCTTCTTGTGGCTCTCCATTGGTGGAGCTGCTGTGTAAACCGTGTTTGTTAGGATCTCCATGTTCTTTATTTAAAAGAACGGCATGCTTTAGTTGTTAAGGGTCTTGGTCCGTCTCCTTAAAGCCCACATCTAATGTATATTCCTGTTGAGATGATGCAGAGCTGAACCACAACTTCATATACCTCAAATATTTGGTGGGATCATGCTGCTTCTGTTATATGAGAAGGGGTTAAACGGGACGTTACGATGGACTCAAAGTCCTGACAGCAGCTGTTAAAATCCAGTGTGACCCAGTGTACCTTTTTTAAGAGCATTTGCTTCATCTTAAGACTAAAATTGTACACTAGTCTAATCACTATTTGGATGGCTGATTCTCAACACATCACATGCAGTAGTCACATGGTAATGGGTCGTGTATGTTTATAAGCATGTCTGGGGGGGGGGGGGGGGGGGGGGGGGGGGGGGGGGGGGGGGGGGGGGGGGGGGGGGGGGGGGGGGGGGGGG